>BGNK01005154.1:28820-39616 GCA_003297005.1 Symbiodinium sp. clade A Y106 | reverse complement strand
AACGTTCCTTGGCTAACGCCGCGACCTTGGCTCCACTCGCTCGATTGCCTCAGTGCGTTCTCTGCGTTTATGAGTGGTTCTCCACGCTTTTTGGTGGGTGACGTCAAGTGGATGATTTGTAGGGTTTGTTGCACTTCTTGTGTCCAGCATGTCTCAGCTTCGCCGGGCATAGGTTGAATGGATGCAATTGGCATGAACTGGATTGTAGCGCGTTTGCTCTGCGAGGACGGGTCTACGATTGAGGTCGCCTGCAATGCCTTTAAAGTCACAGGGGCCATTGCAGATGCTGCCACCTCAGCTGCGCCACTTTCTGAAGGGTTCTGCAGCTGTCCTCGCGAGTTTCTGAGTGCGGTTCTGTGTTATGAGTTTGTGAGTGGTTCTCCACGCTTTTGGTGAGCGATGTCAGGTGGATGACCTCAAGAAGGCCCTGCGCTTGGAACTTTCGCCGTCTAAAGCGAGAACGACAGACATACAAACGTCTTTCCGCTAGACAAAGACAAAAGTTTTGCTTATCGCTGCAGGCAATCGACCCTTCCTTGTCTGCATTGCAAGCGTCCAAGATCAAAATTTACAGCCAGCAGGAGAGCTTTTCAGGTCAAACCCGCTCTCCCACCCTCCCTCCCTGTGCCGCGTCTCAACTTGACTTTGCAGGATGGTCGCTGGGTGCTGGAAGCAAAGATGTCAGCGCGTCTCCGCAACACAGACGAGCCCAGNCCCTCCCTGTGCCGCGTCTCAACTTGACTTTGCAGGATGGTCGCTGGGTGCTGGAAGCAAAGATGTCAGCGCGTCTCCGCAACACAGACGAGCCCAGCACTTGGTTTCGATGACTTTTCCGCTTAGGGGTTTTTGCCGTCGCCCCGCTCGCAGGTCAGATTGCTACGGGTTCATGCTGCCACAAAAAACGGACGATGTGTAAGTTGCATGCGTGTGCCTCAGCAGCGCTGGAGTTTGAGCGCTGCAAACTTGCATCCTTCTGTATTGTGCGAGCTTCTCAGCTGAGGTAGCAACAGCATTCACTGACGCCAAAACGCGACGCCCCTTTGCTTGACTTCCAAGATGAGCAGTCAGCAGTTCAACGCTCACCTTCCTTGAGTAGGCTACTGCGCTCAAGTTTTCAAGTCAAGCGGAGCATGCAACGGGTAAGGACCAGCGACAGATGCCAGCACTGGTCAAAAACAGTTTCACAGAGGCGTTGGCAGTTGTGCTGAAGTGCACAGACGCGATCAATCCATTTGAAGAAATCTGGGGTGCATTGCTGTGCTCAGCCAGTACTCACCTGCCAGCATGATGTGGAACGCTTCAAGCATGACAGTAATTTTGTGCAAGTGTTGTCCAGCCCTGCGCAAGAAGTTGAAACTCAGGATGAACAATCGTACTTTTTTCTGGCTGATTCTTCGTGAATGAAATCGGAGAATCCGTGCTCGCAGCTGGCTCTACGGGCTCTGGGTTTCACTTCACCGCGTCGTGACCGCGTCGTGACCCTGTCGTGACCCTGTCGTGACCGCGTCGTGACCACAAAACGCGTCGTGACCGCGTCGTGACCGTGACTGTGTCGTGACCACAAAACGCGTCGCGACTGCATCGTGACCGCGTCGTGACCGTGACTGTGTCGTGACCACAAAACGCGTCGTGACCGCGTCGTGACCCTGTCGTGACCCTGTCGTGACTGCGTCGTGACCGCGTCGTGATCCTGTCGTGACCCTGTCGTGACCGCGTCGTACAAAACGCGTCGTGACCGCGTCGTCTCCGCGTCGTGACTGCGTCGCAACCGTCATGACCGCGTCGCGNGTGACCGCGTCGTACAAAACGCGTCGTGACCGCGTCGTCTCCGCGTCGTGACTGCGTCGCAACCGTCATGACCGCGTCGCGGCTGCCTCGCGTGATCGCGTTGTGGCCACAAAAGCGCTCTGTTGCTAAACTGCTTGTGACCGCAACTCCAGTGATCACTGTTGCTGTTTGGCTTCTGTAGTTGTCTCTTCGACGTATGTCTTTGCTTGGAAGGGCTTTCCGTCGTGCTGTGGTAACATTGTAGCATGCCCGACCTGATCCTTCGCGTGTGCACTGCAAGCTGTGTCAGCCAGGGTCATGGGCTCAGACGTTCCAGACGCGCGTGATTGATTCATCATACCCTTGAGGCCCTAGAATGGGCCTGGCCTTGCACGCTTCACCCGAACGCCAGTTGAACAAACAGTTCAGGCTGCAGCGGGTGCACAAAGACTGCACCAAGATTTCTCATGGGTAAAATCTTGTTCTGTTGACGAATCTGCGAATAGCCTGTTAGCTTTCTAGGAATATGGGTTATGCTGTTTCCAGTGACTTGGTTTCTGTCACACTGCTTTCGCCTCAACCCTGTGGATAGTCGGGTAGCACGGAACGCAAAACGAGGAGACTTTTGCAGTTGGCAGACACGTGTTGCACACTTCGTGCTTTGTGAGTTTTCTGCCATCCTCAAGCTTGAGCCTTCAAGCTCTGCACTTGGATTCAATCTCGACCGGTCAGCACGTGCAGTGCCCCAGGAATCAGGGCAGCCGCAATACTTTGAACAGTTCAGATGGCTAAAGTTCACAGCCTAGTCGCCGCTTGCCGGGGCTCTTGACGGCTGTTGGTTCTACCGCTTCCTGCAGAATGCCAGCACCTCAGAAACGGACTTTGGTCAGAGTGTGTGCAGAAGTGGAGACACAAAGGTGTGACGTCCAGGTTCACACCGTCACCAGGTGATCTCTCGTGGTGACTTGTTGCTAGTTGGCAGCATCATGTATGGGTGCATGTCAGAGCAACCTTTTTGCAAGTCTGTCTCCGCCGCAGCCATACGCCACTAGCATAGAATGGATCTTATGATGGTCATGACTTAAGCTTAAGGGGATGAGTGACACAGTTTGATTCCGCAGATTGACTCGACAGCTCGCAGCGGGTGCTCGCAGATCAGCAGTTTGAGCATCAGTTTCCGCCTGTCATGCTGCAACTGGGAAGACCCTGCCTGGCCTGGCGAACTTGTGTTCTGAAGGCCAAAGCTTCGCATACGATCCACGACACACCGTACCAAAGTGCACCAGAAACGTGCTTCACCGCATGCAGGGGCCGGGGAGGACCACCCGTCTGTGTCTTCGTGCAGCAGCTCCATTGCGACGGGAGTTCCGCTTCGTCACCACCAGTGCAGCGGCAGGTGGGGCAACAGAGGTGTGCGGAAAGCTAATGAATCTGTCGCTGGCCCTGACATGACCGAAACGAGGAAAGGAAGCCAAGGCGAAGAGTATCTCTCACGACTTCACTGACTCCACGGTGGCCTTTGAGTCCAAAACCCTGTGCGCCTCAAATGAAACTCTGGAGTATCGTAAGACAGGCTGTTGCGAGCCCTTGCGAGTCGTGGTGTTTTGTTATCTCGGAGCCAAGGGGAGCTCGTTCGTGCCTATTGTGTGTTCCAAACTTGCGCCATTGGCCCAATCGTGCGTCACTGCGACACACTCTACGACTACTCGCTCAAGATCCTCGGCCCCAGGCTGTGTGCACAGAGGCGTGATCCTGCTCCTACCCAAGCTGTTTGCAGGCTGACTCATCTCCTCCTCAGGAAGACCTTCTTTGATCATTTCTGTGCGGGAGAAACCAGCCAGGACTCACGTGCTTGTTTTGGCTCTAGCTGCTTGCAAGAACTCAATCATGTTGCGACCATTTCTATAGGGCAACTTACGACTCGCCTCAGTATCACTTTCTCATTGCAGTTTTCTTTGTTGAACGTGTCACTGGCCGCTGGACTCTGCCAACGGCATGCACTCCCAGCATGTCAACGTGGTACCCTCACCTTCCTGCTCTCACGCACTTCGGGCCATGCAACTCACTCGTCTCCACCTGCGACATGTCACCCACGTTGTGAAGTCTGCAGGAGATAGTGCCTCGAATGCACGAGCTTCGCAGATACAACGTGCTAGCCTTGGCGGCCTTTGGCCTGTTTCCGACGGGGAGCCTTTGTGTCTCGAGTCTGGCGGCCAGTTGAGGTCGGAGGCATCTTGGACTATGCCGCAGAAGCGAAAGACGGAGAACTGCCGGAAATCGTGAAGCCGACGGAAGAAGTCAGTGAGGAGGTCTCTTGGGTGTGCTTATGTGCGCTTGCGGCTTCTGTATTTCCCCCCCCCAGGAGATTGTCGGAGCGCCGATGAGCAGCCGCAGCTACGACTACAAGAATGAGGCGCGGGGTAGGGAGTAGTGCCGCTCATTTTCGCTTGCAGAGCGATTATATTATATTGATGCATGCAGCATGCAAGGCACTCTGCGATGCGAATGCTCAGATCTTTCGGACAGCTGTTCGTGCAGTTCGAGATGCAACACCAGACGGCTTGGCTACAATTTTCCAGTCCTGCTCAGCAGTCTTCAGCAAGTGTGCCAGAACATCTAAACTGTTGTGAGCCCAGGATGGCTTTGCTGCGATCAAGTTGTCTGGCCTGGGGAGTCCTGCTTGCACTGTGCTTGCGCACGGCGGCGCAATGCAGTCTCAACGAAGAGTTCGAGTCGAGGAATCCACAGCTGCTTGAGCGGATGTCTACCTGCCTTGGGGAGGTCTGTCGATTGTGCCCTTGCCCTGGCAAGCATCTGCAGCCATTTTGTCGCGGCGTTTCTTGCCAGTGTTGGGTGCATTGGGTTGCATGGGGTCCGCACCAGGTACAAGCGGCTCTCGCACGACGACGAGGTTTCCGAGCCGTTCTATGTTGCCTGCCTTCCACTTCAAGCCTCAGTAAGTTATCTTGTCTCGTTCCGTTTCAAGAGTTCAGAGCGAGACATGTGGCAAAGTCTAAGGCCATTGACCGGTCTTTCAAAATGGATTTCGAGACCTTCAAGACTGGCTGGCTCAAGATGTTTGAGGGCAAGACTGAGGTGCTGCATCCGCATCGGGGCAGATGTCATATACAAGATGATGTCTTTAGCCGTTGGAGCTACTCGGAGCCTGGCCATCGTGACATCCCCGATCAGTACAGGCAGAGCTTAAGTCCATGTTCGAGACGATGGACACGGATGGAGATGGGCCATGTACTGAGACGGGCTGAGGTTTGAAGTGGGGGTCTCGGTTCCTTCCCGAACATCTCGGGGATGTAATGAGGCAGATCAGCTATCTGGAGTGGTCATCGAGTGTCAAACTGTCCGAAATCAACGAGCTGGTGCGAGGGTGCAAGCACCGAGGAGTTCTCTTTGACCATGCTCGCGCACGATCTGGCTTGCTTATGCGGTGCACCATTGTCAGCCTCGAAGGACGTCTGTACCGCGCTGCGCTCAACGAAGAGGAGCTCCAGTTGTACAGCCGCATGACCGCACTATGCAAATGCTCATTCCTGTGCGCAAATCCTTAAGGGGTAGGAGGCTGCCTGAGAAGCTAAGGAAACATGCTGCGGCGAGTCCAGGGAATCCTGGATTTGGCTCAGGTGGGCTGGTGCTTGTGGTTGTGCTAGTTGAGCTTGTTTCAGCTTCACAGGAACTCGGCGTACGCGTAATGCAGCTTGGCTTGAAGCCGTCGTCCTGAGGCTGTGCGTAGACGCGGAGCCTAGGATCGATGCGGAATGGACCGACATCCAGCCTGCAATCGACCACATCACGATCTTCATGCAACGGAGACTCGGACTTCCTGAGCCTGCACAGATGATGAAGTCGTGTAGTCACTGCGGCTGAGGATCTACAATGCAGGGGAGCTGCCAATTGCCGGTGACTCGGATGCGACAGCAGTAGCAGAGCATCATGTTGAGACCGTCCAGGTTTATAATACGTACCAGACGTACCTCAAGGCACTGCCGGCGTATGAACTTGGCAGTTTGCGACCATGCAACGCTGGCCTGCGAGTCCGATCTTCAACCTTCGGCAGGGTATGCCCACGAGAGTTCAGCGAGACCTGCAAAGATCCAGGTGCTTTGTCATCGTTTCTTGTTGCGGTGCAAGTTTACATGCACTGCTGAGCAATGCGCAGCACCGTCCAGGTCTCAACAAGGCTGCGACAAGACACCTTTCTGTGACTGCCACAAAAGTGTCCGCACAACAAATGAGAGGCCACTTCCAGAGGCACGGATGTGATCGGAGGAGATTGGCAAATCAAGTGCTCTTCAGTGGGCCGGTCGAAGCGACCCTGCAACAGAAAGCAAGAAACTAACTTTGCGGGGCCTACCTGTATTCGCCCGGACAAGGACCACAGGAGCAGTCCGAGCCTTGTTCGCCCAGTCCAGCTGTTCCACAGCAACCAGTATCTCAGTACATAGCACATCCGAAACTCTCTTCTTGACACATGCTTGAGTATTAGTGTTTCGGCGGACATTAAGCAGTGCAGAGACTGCTTCGATTGTGTCAGGCGAGAAGGCTGGCGCTTCGGAGCCAAGCTTGTGCGGGGTGCGTCTCTTTGCCCGGTTTTGTTTGTTTCAAGTGTGTCTGGAGTTTAAATATTCTCCTTGAGCTTCAGTCAGTCTCGGAGAGGCTCTAAGACTCTAAGGTACATGGTTTCAGAACGTGAGAAGGCACTCAAGCGAGAATTAGAGTCACCCATATGCGATCCTGGTCTGCAAGCATCTGTCGGCCTACGGAAGCCTTCCCAAGCGGTGGTCTGCACAAAGGAGAGTTACGAGGACACAGAGGAGAATTTTCATGCGTCCATCGACTTGATCTTGGACCATGGGGAGGATGGCAAGGCACAGTCACCGCATGTCCGACATTACCCTGCAGTCTGCAGTGATTCTCGGTGTCCCGGGTTTTTGACTTCTCCAGGGCCCAGGTGGTGCGCCAGCAGAGGCAGCTGCTTCTTGTCGAAGCTCTTTGTAGGGGCCGTGATGGCGTGTGCAGGTGCTGGTGGCATCTCACAATCGCGGTTCCATCGAGCGGACAATCCGCAAGATGGCAGAGCTCGGCGTAAGCCAGGACATCAGCACTTCCTGTCTTCATTGCTTGCGGGATGGAGTGGGGCAGAAATCAAACTTGTCCGCCTGTGAACTGGCCCAAGCTCGAAGTGGGACATGCGATGTGTGCGTTGGAACATGGAGCTGCTGGAATCTCCGCAAAGCGTTGTGGATTCTCCACCGGAGGCTGAAGTTGCCAAAAGACGTAACAGAAATGCAACGGATGAGGTAGGTAGGTGTAGGTGTGTGTGTGTGTCTGTGTGCGTTTGTGTTGGTGTTTGTGTTTGTGTTTGTGTGTATGCATCGGTGTGTGTCCGTGTGTGTCGGTGTGTGTTTGCACGCTTGTCCGATCGTGACCTGGCTTGTTGATGACGGCTTTCCCTTAGAACCTGCTGTTGTCTCCGTTCACGATCCAGTCTTGTGCGTCTTGCTAGCCTTGCGGATAGTGTGTGGCCATTCCTTACTGAATGCTACTGAACGCTGTCAGTTGTCCGCTTGCTGGTTGATCTGTATACACGTATGCATTAGCATGCATATTGCATAATTCTAATGCTACGCAGCCCGCCTCGGCCGCCGGCTGCAGTAGGGCCAGCAGGGTGGCCTGGCCGACGACGCGCCTTTCAAGTTTGCGACCTATCAGTTTTCGACGGGAGGGCATGNGCCAGCAGGGTGGCCTGGCCGACGACGCGCCTTTCAAGTTTGCGACCTATCAGTTTTCGACGGGAGGGCATGGGCCTATCGTGGCAAGGACGGGGAACAGAGACCGAGGGTTTGATTCCTGAAAGGGAGCCTGAGAAGCGGCTATCACATCCAAGGAAGGCAGCAGGCGCGCAAAGCACCCAAACCCGACAAAGGAAGGTAGTGAGAAGAATTAACAACACAGAGCATCCGTGTCATGTNACCCAAACCCGACAAAGGAAGGTAGTGAGAAGAATTAACAACACAGAGCATCCGTGTCATGTCACTGGACTGGAAAGGGTAGAAGTTAAGGGAGCCATGGGCTGCTGCAAAGCCGCGGCGCTGGTCGGCCTCCGCGGAAGGTGACGGCCGAGTCGCAGGCATCGTGGCGGCACGGGGGCACGAGCCAGGGCAGGCGGAGCCTGCACATGCAGTATAGTGCCTGCAGGGTTGTTGTTTGTGGAGCATGGAACAAAAGATCGGAAGCAGTCGTCTTGAGTCGGTCGGCGAAGTCATGGGCGACGCGAGAAGTAGTGGAGGGGCCGAGNATGCAGTATAGTGCCTGCAGGGTTGTTGTTTGTGGAGCATGGAACAAAAGATCGGAAGCAGTCGTCTTGAGTCGGTCGGCGAAGTCATGGGCGACGCGAGAAGTAGTGGAGGGGCCGAGATGCATGGGAGTGTCAATATCCGTAGCAGTATGGGAGCTCGAGCCGGGTAGCAGGCCGGGAAGCCAGAGCCGCACGTGGGAGCATGGCGTCCCCTTGAAAGTGTCAGCGCACGCAGGCGGTGCTGCTCTCCTTCGTGGAGGGGGATGTTTGTGTCGCGGCCAGTCCCGGCAAGTGCGACGACACCGTTGTGAGTGTGCACGTGGTTTGGACGGCGGAGACGAGCCGTTTTGTGCGTGTCGAGGGCGGTCAGGGCAGTGTCTGCAATCTTAGTTTGACAGACGGCAGCGACATGGTGGNCATGGTGGGCGTGACCTTGCTGCGCGAGCTGGCCGGAAAGCTGTCAAAGCGTTTGCCATACCTTTTCGGAGCGGGTCAGGAAGCAGACCCCTCGACCTTCGTGCGTCTGGTGCTGAAGCGGTCTCAGGGCGGCGGAGCTGGTGTACGTTTAGAATGCGCAGTTGGTGGCCGGCCAGGATGGCGCAAGCAAGCTGGCCGTGTGTGACGAGGCGTTCGTCCAGGGCATGCCGAGCGACGTGACAGCCACGGCAGGCACCACGTAGACGGTGCGAGTCGCTGCAGTGAGGATCAGGCGGCTGTTTTCTGTAGCAGNGGCCGTGTGTGACGAGGCGTTCGTCCAGGGCATGCCGAGCGACGTGACAGCCACGGCAGGCACCACGTAGACGGTGCGAGTCGCTGCAGTGAGGATCAGGCGGCTGTTTTCTGTAGCAGAAACCTGTCCAATGGCACCGCGACAATTTGGAGAACGGCCGTTCCCAGGCTGCGATGTGATGACACTTGCTGAATACCAGCAACTGCAGCTGCAGCGGAAGCGTTTGAAAGCAGCAAAATTGCAGTAGATGCCCTGTGTCCTNACGGCGGCGTGCCTCGGTTGCCTGGCGCAGAGGTTCCTGGGTCTGCTTGGGTTTAGGGTGCGAAGCTGGCACCGACGCCGCGGAGTTTTTGAAGAACGGAGTGCGGTTGCCAGTCTAGGGTGAAAAGCAAGTTTGCGTGCATCGTTGCAGCCGGAGGGTGTCGCAGTTTTATATTTCTACGTGCAAAGTAGTGGAGGGGCCGAGGTGCATGGGAGTGTCTATGTCCGTAGCAGTTTTGGAGCGTCGCAGGCAAGGAATCCAGATCCGCACGTAGGAGCATGGCGTCCCCTTCGAAGCGTCAACGCACGCAGGCGGTGCCGCTGCCCCCTGTGGAGGAGGCTGTTTGTGTCGCGGCCATTCACGGCAAGTGCGACGACACCGTTGTGAGTGTGGTTCCTGTGCACGTGGTTTGGACGGCTGAGACGAGCCGTTTGGTGCGTGTCGGGGGCGGTCAGGTCANGGGCCGAGGTGCATGGGAGTGTCTATGTCCGTAGCAGTTTTGGAGCTCAAGCGTGGTCGCAGGCAAGGAATCCAGATCCGCACGTAGGAGCATGGCGTCCCCTTCGAAGCGTCAACGCATGCAGGCGGTGCCGCTGCCCCCTGTGGAGGAGGATGTTTGTGTCGCGGCCATTCACGGCAAGTGCGACGACACCGTTGTGAGTGTGGTTCCTGTGCACGTGGTTTGGACGGCTGAGACGANTGTTTGTGTCGCGGCCATTCACGGCAAGTGCGACGACACCGTTGTGAGTGTGGTTCCTGTGCACGTGGTTTGGACGGCTGAGACGAGCCGTTTGGTGCGTGTCGGGGGCGGTCAGGTCAGTGTCTTCAATCTTACTGTGACAGACGGCAACGACATGGTGGGCGTGACCCTGTGGCGTGAGCTGGCCGGAAAGTTTTCAAAGCGTTTGGCATACTTGTTCGGAGCGGGGCAGGAAGCGGACCCCCCGACCTTCGTTCGTTTGGTGCTGAAGCGTTTTTCGAGTTTGTCCCGTTCGCCCGGCTTCGCCAATGTGCATGAAAGCGCTGCACAGCCAAACGGACAGTAGCATCGACGTCATGCCGAACGAGTCGGTGACCCTGCACCTGAACCCAGCCATGTTTGATGCTGCATTCGAGGCTCTCCGTGCTGCAGCCGAGCTGCCGGCCACTGTGTGTGTGGCAGGTGTGTTGCAGAATGTCTCCGAGGTGGAGAGCTCGCGTTCCGGCCGCCCCATGGTGTACTTCGATCTGGTAGATCCTGCTGGTGGAGTGCTGCCAGGACTGGCATTGGGGGAAAACGCGGCGGTCCTCAGGGAGGCGGAGCTGGTGTACATCTACAATGCGCAGTTGGTGGCCGGCCAGGATGGCGAAAGCAAATTGGCCGTGTATGACGAGGCTTTCGTCCAGGGCATGCCGAGCGACGTGACAGCCACGGCAGCCACCACGTAGACGGTGCGAGTCGCTGCAGTGAGGATCAGACGGCTGTGTTCGGTAGCAGCACGGCCAGCTCGGATCTGCCTGGTGGTACACTAGGCAGTGACGAGTCTGGTACAGTTGTACCTGGATTAGACGGCACAAGATACACAACACCAATAATTTTGGGGACTGTCGCAATATGTGTCCGAGTTCCGGTTTTGACAGTCGCAACAGTTGAACGAACAAAGAAACCACCAAGCAACCTGATAACTGCCCGATCAAACCGTCATCTAGCTCCCTGACCAGGATTGGGACTGGAGACGCTCGGT
>BGNK01005154.1:6529-27519 GCA_003297005.1 Symbiodinium sp. clade A Y106 | reverse complement strand
GGCCGGGAGAGAAGAAAAGGGGAAAGAAAACGAGCAGGATAAAACAAAAAACAAGCTAAAAGAAGTGCACCGGGAAGTAGGCAATGGAAAAAACACGCGAGGGCAGGACAAGACGGAAGTTTGCATTTGGGCTGCAGGGAGAAGGATTAGGTAGAGGGTTGGTTAGTATTAGTATTAACCATCAAAACGCCAGAGGCCTTTGGCCTCGGCGGATATACATATACACACACGCTCATATATACATACATACATGCATACACTGTACAGACAGACAAGGACAAACACGCATGCATCAATGCTTTCCAACCGCAGAATGCCCAAGCAGAGGTGTTCACCAGCAGAAGCTGCGGCAGAGGCCACTCTTGCGCAGTTGACTCCCTTCCTCCACCTCCTCCAAATGGATCGGTCTGCGAACTGCAGGGGCTAGACTTGAGCTCCATAGCGGCGAAGATTGGCGATTTCGATGCCGCGAAGGCTCCGGTTTCGCGCCGGGGAGAAACATGTTACTACATCTGCACTGCACAGGTGCGCAGGCATGCGCAAGCATGTGGCAAGCATGCGCAAGCACGTGTACCGTATGTTGCAGTTTCCGTCTGCCCATTGGGACCCTTATAGAGCAGCAGTACAAGGCCGACTTGACGAAGCGCTTTGCTAAAGCCAAGACGAAGACGGTGCCGAGTAGTTATATTTTACCGCGAGACGCCGCGATGCTTCCAAGCCCGAGCCTTCCTGCTTGAAGCAACCCTTCAAGCACCAAGACTGGGCAACGACCGCGAGGATGAATATGACGATTCTGAAGCTTCTGCTTCTTCTTCGTCGTTGTTGTTGTTGTTGATGTTGTTGCTGCCGCTGTTCGCAACCTGCTTTGGCACCGGTACCACGAGTGTTTTTGCTTCGAGTCGCAAGGCTGCCTCCTCGCAGGAGCGCGGCTTGACCGTGTTGCTTCCACAGCAGAGACTGCTCCGCGTCGTATCGAACTGGATCGTTAGAAGAGGGAGCGTCGCGGCTCTCGCGGCTCTCGCGTTCGCGTTCGGAGAGGCCTCCAGCCGGGCCCAGACCCCTGCCTGGCCCTCGGAGCTCCTCTTCTGGGACCCTCTGTTCCATGGCAGCTGTTTCGTCTGAGGTGCAGACGCCGCATTTCATGGCGCCAGAGGTGGCAGCGCAGACAGGCCCCCTCGATTGGTGCAGGCTGCTCAGCTGCTGTGTTGCGTTACGCTCGTGCTTCTGGGCAGAAGGTGAAGACTACGGCCCAGCTGCTGATATTTGGGCGCTCGGCTGCGTGGTCTTCGAGATGCTGGAGTTGGGGCTGCCGTACGGTGAGGTTCACTACGGCTGCGAATGCACGGGCGTACGATCTTACATTGTAGTGCCGCTGCGCAGGATCTGACCTTGCCGCAGCTGGAAGCAGTCTTGGCCTCAGCACCACTTTTCTGGCTTCAGGAGACGGCGTGGCCTTGTCTCGGGTGTCGAGGCCTTGGTCGCGGGGGAGGGGCCGACCTTGTCGGACCGAGCTGCAGCAGAGTCGCGTGCGAAGCACGTGGCGAGATCCCCAGAGGAGGGAGAGCGGAAGTCTCCTCTGGAGCGGCGAACGCAAGCAAGGTGGAGATCATGGACCGGTGCCTGAAGAAGGCGTGGCGTGAGAGGCAGAAGGCCCTGCCACGTGCAAAGTGTGAATTCGGAGGAGCCGTCTGCGAGACCGACAGCCGAAGAGGCCTCTTGCAAAGCTGGCGCTCAGTTCTCTGTTCTCCGTTGTTCGCTCTCAGAGGTCATGAGCTGGCTGGAAGCCGGGCCTGGGGGCGATGCCATGACACAGGAGGCCACATGAGGCCATCACAAGATCATCAGATCCCCAAAGGGGTTCCGATAATGCCTAGGCCAGAGAGGCCGAAGCGGGCACGAGCCATTCTCGACAGAGTCGAGGGACGGCAGAATTCCGTGCTTCCGGGCTGCCAAGCAGCCCAGCAGCCCAGCAGCCCAGCAGCCCAGCAAGGCAAGTCTGAGATTCGGGGACTCAGAGCTCCGGGATGCAAAGAAAAAGGAGGTTCGGGGAGGACCGCATCCAGACATCTCCGTGGATTTGGCAGGAGGAGGATGCCCTGGTCGGCAAGAAGAAGTATCGAATCACTCAGATGTACAGGCACCATTGGCAGAGAGTGAAGTCTGCCGAGTCTCTCACATTTTGTGACTTGTCAGTGCGACGATGCCACCCGCCATCGAGCGAATGGCCCGCAGCTTTCTGCGGCACTGAGCTGAGGAGCAAGCCAGCCAGTGAGAGGATTCTTTGCCAGGGCTTGGGACACTTCAGGTGTCCGGCCATCATCAACGTCGGTGATCCCGGGCAAGCAAAGAAGGCCGGGCGCGCCGCGGTCCTCGCTCGAAGCTCCTGCTCAAGCTTCAAAGAAAGGACATCGAGCAGCAGCTGGAGTTCATCAGCGAGGCCTCTTGCTCGGCTCTGCAGCTGCGCATTGCTGCGCAACCTGTTGCCGGAATCCTAATTGTCCCTGCCTCTAAGGCCAAGAAGAAGAAGCGTCTGGAGGAGATGCTTGTCGGCGCAGAACCGCCAATCATCGCAGGGTCACCCAGCTTGAGTCGAACGGCAGGGTGCAAGCGTGCCGCTGGACGCCCACTTCGAGCCAGCCCAGCTGTGTTGCAGGTCTTCGTAAACCAAAAGAAGGCCGTGGATGTGTTGTCCAAGCCAGAAGCTCAGGTCGTAGGGAGAGGGCAGATGTCTCCAGATCATAGTGCGATGCTCTTAGGTCTTTGGACAACAACGGCTACAGAGTTTGCTCCATCCATGGAGGTAAGAGCCAGGAGACCACACCCATCATGTCAACCTGGGAAGGATCTTGTTCGGCGTGGCTCCTATCAGTGGCTCAGTGATTGCAGGAGCAACGAGAATGGGCCATGAACTCCTTCAAGGAGGGCAGGTGCCGCTAGGGTCACGGGTGCATACATGGAGACGGTAGGGAGCCGCTCGCCAGCAGCAGCGCTAGGTACGACATTTTGGTGGCCACCGACGTGGCTGGGCGCGGCCTGGACATCGAGGGTGTGCAGAGAGTGATCAACTTCGACATGCCGAAGACGATCGAGGCAGGAGGAAGTCGTTGGTGAATCGCTTCGCCGCAGCATTTCCTGCCGTCAGGACTACACGCACCGAATCGGTCGAACTGGCCGAGCAGGTCTGAAAGGCGGGCGGTCCCAGCCAACGCCGCTCAGAAGTCATCCCAATCCGAATCGACATTGACTGAGGATTGGCGATCTCATTCGTCACACCGGAGGCCACTTGGCTGTCGCCGCAATGCTGGGTCTTGTGCCTCTTGCGCTACAGGACTCCGAAATCTTCTATGACCTCACGAATTTCTTGAAGAGCTCAAATCAAGTTGTGGGGCTGGCATGCGTCAGCACAATGGTCAATCGTGATCTGTAGAGACGATGACTTTGGGCGCCAGGTACCGCCAGAGTTGGCCTCACACCCCGCCTCAAAGTCGCTGGGCTCCACTTTGCAGACCACTTTCTTCTAGTTGGCTGCCATGCTCAATGCTTTTGAAATATGAGAAGTTCGGTGTCTATTCCGACGCAAGCAAAGTTGGAAAGGAAGCCGTCAGGGCACACGAGCCTTTTCGAGTTTTCAGTTCCTCAGTTTCTTCCTTGAGGTTCAAGCCGGGCACGGTCAACGAGCACGGGCAGGTGCAGTGCTCGCAGTGCTCAGTCTTCCCCTTTCTTCAAGTCGACGAAACCAGAAACGCCTCTTGGAGGTCATGGGCCGGAAGCTGGTTGACCAAGTCGTCTTCGCGAAGAAGTGAGGCTTCGGTTCACGCGCTACAGCCTGAAAGGCAGAGCCCCCCCGGCAGACACCCAAGAGAGCTCATTTCTAGCTACTCGCCGGCTTCAGACGCCCCTGGAGCTCTGCCTAAGCTGTCGCCGTCGCATGCAGGCAAGGCGAAGGGCAGATGCTCTCTCCCCAAGGATGTCCCAATCCGGCCTGTCTCACGCAGTGAGCGCTTGTAACAAAAACCGACTTGCTGCATGGGGGTCCTGTCTTGTAGATGCGCTGCACAGGCAAGACCTCGGATCGGGGTGTGTGCATTCAGAGCTCGACATCGAACGTAGCGATCACACAGTTCAGATAAGCATCGCCGGACAAGGAAGCAGATCTGCGGCACACGACGAAGCAGGTAGATGAGAGATGACCTCTCTACCCATCGGAGGGGCAGAACCAATGCATTCATGTGCTGGCCATCCTACCCCGGTGCTGCAAGCGGAGTCTTGTGGCTTACATGGTCTGGGTGATAGCATTGAGGTTGCACGGCCACCCTTGTAACGGACTTCTATCCACAGCCCTACAGGCCTCATTGCAGTCTGCAGCCATCCCTTGAACCATTGCCTCGCGGCCCCACTATTTTGCACCATGCGTTGCCGGTACCAGCGGTCGGGAGTCCACAGTAGGGTTGAGGGCCAAGGCTTTGAGCCCGTCTTTGCTTTCAACAAACACCAAGGGACGCCTAGGAAGTGGCTTGAAACGAATCCGAAGCCAAAAAGACCTACACGCAAGCACAGGACCCCACGTCCACAACTCTCCGCAGCTTGAAACCTGCAAGGACTCGTGAGATCACTTCTGGGATTAGCCGGCTATAGGACAGAATGCAGCTTCCACGATCATGCCTGATGACCCTGGGATGTGAGCGTACCAACACAGTGGCAAGATATAGCAAGGCTAAGACAGTCCAGCGCCTGAAGGATCGGTGCACCTTCCTGTACCCCCCATCACGTTCCTGACGTATAGGGCTTCGCGATGCCGACCTTTGCCATGGCGAATGCCGCACGGGCGGCGAGGCGGCAACATCCCGTGCGCAGCATTATATCATAGGATGCTAGAGAATGTAATAGTGTACCGTATACCCAATCACATCGGCCGACTATATACTAAACATATCATGAAATTAAGTATTCCAACACATTCACCATCAGCCGAAAGCTTCCCAAACCAAGACCATGGCATGGAGGTTGTCGATGCCGATTTCCGGGCTCGCCCGGTGTGTGACGACGGCAGCAGGCCAGGCGTATGCAGTATATTCTATGTGTGCGTATACGTATACGTGTCCGTATATGTATATGCATATGCATATGTATTCCTAGTACCGTAGTAGAGTAGGTAACCATCAAGCTTTTTGGTGGCTACATCTTAGCTCAAGGCCATTTTGGCTCAAGCTCAAGTTGGCTACAGTGAAGGACCGGTGTAGGCTTGTGAGCGTTGCAGCATGGCACTGAAACGTCCTGTGGAGAGTCCAGCGTTTGAACAGTATCGCGAGATGATGCGTGAAGAGATTCTCGATCCTTTGAAGATTCAGATCAGTGCTGTTGAGGCTAAGGCTGATGAGAGTCTCAGGGGCGTGGCAGCTTTGCAGGACCAGGCGAGAACCATCGATGGACACTTGGACGCTCTTGAGGCGCAGTCTACTTCACATGCGCAAAGCATCTCAGCTCTTCAGGAGAGGCGAGACACCGGAGCATCACGTTCCAACTGTCTCTTCACAGGGACTGGCGGCACACGGGCGGCACACGGGCAGCATCCAGTTTGCACTCAGCTTTGGCAGTCCCAGGCGGTTTCAAACGAGATACGCAACGTCGTGAGCTCAAGGCTAAAGCCGCTGAGATCATGAGTCACTTGGGGGCAATGCGCACTGTCAAGAAGATTTATGCTCCCGGCAGGCGTGCATCGGTGGCATACGTTCAGTTTCAGGAGGCAGCTGGGGGCACAGCAAGGGACAACTTCTGGGCTGCCTTCACTTCCTTCAAGGAGGTGAACATCGATCATGCGGACTCCCCCCTCTGGTTCGGACCGCATAAGTCCCAGGCAGAGAGACAGATGCCTCCTTCACAGCAAGGGCTCTCAGAACTGCACGGTTGCTTGAAGCAGATGCAGAGCATTTGGAGGGCGACTACAAGCAAGGCGTGGCCTGGCTCGGACAACATCGTTTTGCAGAGTTCTCCGTCAATCCGGATCTTCCGAATGTATCGCTGCTATGCCATGAGCTGGGCAAGACAGAGGTTGAGGTTAAGCAGGCATGGATCAAGGCACAGAACCACTGGGCATTGAGCCCACCACTGGTTTGGCAACGACGGCATTTTTTCGACTGCATGCACTGGGCCTGATGAAGTGGCCAGTGCCTCCCTGTCGCTTTTCACGTGGAACGCCGCAGGGGCCACCGCTGACACGGTTCAGGAATTCATTTCTTCTTTTTCGGAGGAGCCTCCCCACCTTTTGCTTTTCCAGGAAGTGAGCTGCTCTCATTGTCCAGAAATGGACGAAGGTCATCCAGACTGGTGGATCTTCACGTGCCACTATGAACAGTCGCAAACTTTTCGTGGCTTGCAGATCTATGCCAGTAAACACCGTTTTCGAGCCTTCTCCAGACGTGCTTTCAGAATGGCATGTTCTTGTATTTGACAGTTGGCCCTACTGACAAGGAAGTTTTGGTGTGCAACGTGCACCTCCCCCACGAGAACAAGCCTCAGCAGGATTTTGATGCCGCTCTGAGGGCTTGGACGGCAACCCCACGAACTCATGCAGCTGATGGCAAGCCGGTACTGCTTGGAGGAGACTTCAATGCAGATTTCATTCAGCGGACCCAGGGCTCAGGACATGGTGCTGGAGACGGCATTCCTGACATACTCACTGTGCCAAAGAACTCCAGAGGCGAGGCTCTCATACAAGAGCTGCACCCGCAGCAGATGCCGTTGCAAGCCACCAGAAACAGGTGGGGTGCCAGCAGGGAGATTGGCACGGCCATTAATTGGTTCTTCTCAAACACTGCGGACCTTCACCACCCCCAGACAGAGCTGCTCAGATCATCGTCCCTTGCGCCTTGGAGCTTCCAGTCTCTGCTGGAACACGCCTGAAAGCTGCAGCGCCAGCGGGCTTCAGAGCCTCCTTCACTAGTGCTCGAGCCTACGCCACCCTCGAGCCAATTCGTGAGGATTTTTCCGTAGCTGCGGCAACAGTGCTCCA
Source organism: Symbiodinium sp. clade A Y106 (assembly GCA_003297005.1). NCBI lineage: Eukaryota > Dinophyceae > Suessiales > Symbiodiniaceae > Symbiodinium > Symbiodinium sp. clade A. The sequence continues at coordinate 20,510 of BGNK01005154.1, read as the reverse complement.
ACCTATCATGAGGTTCAGGAGGTTCTTCCTTCGTCATCTATACCGAGACTTTGGTCTCGATAACTGCTGGCGGTTCCTGGAAGGCACTGCGGCAACTTTCCGGCCTCAGCCCCCGTTCGGTCTTTGCAGTTCCCAGGGCTTTACCACGCTCCTTCAAGAATGTGCGCGATGAATGGGTGGAATTTCCACATTGGGCAGATGCGGCGGCTGAGGCTGCGGACTGTTTTTCACACAGCCATGCCGCAGGACCAAGTGCTGGAGCAGATGGAGACATGCCTTTCTCTGCTACGGAACCAGCATGTGGAGCACGACTTTCAGGCCGTGTCTGCTGTCGAGGTTGCTGAGGCCATTAAGGGAACACAGATCAGCAAAAGTATGGGAACAGACGGGATGACAAATGAGATGTTTCAGGCCCTCACACATCTGGCAGTGGAATGGTTAAGTGACTGGTTTACACGCCTTCTCAGTGGCAGACTGCCCTGGCCGGAAGTGTGGACTCTTGCGGATGTGCTCATGCTGCCCAAATCTGCCTTGCCAAAGTCAATCAGAGAGTACCGACCCATTGCCATCACGGCCGTCAGCTACAAGATCTTCATGCGCATCGTCACCAGACGACTTCAGGCTCAGATTGGAGGTTTCTTCTGCGGGAAACAGGCGCTTGCCAGTGTCTGAAATCGTCAGCTTCGTTGACTGCTTTGCTTTCTATGCAGAGCTCGTGAGTTGTCTCGTCCGGCATACGTGCTTGGCTTGGATGTTGAGGCTGCCTTCGATTCGCTGGAGTGGACGGCAATTCTTGAGCTTTTTGGCGACGACCTTCTTCTCCGGCTGTCGAATCAGCTGTGCTGCTGTCCTTGATGGGGCAGCGCCTCACCAAGAGCATGTGCGGCAAAATTGCGGCCAGTTTGACGTTCCCCACCCACGGAGTGAGGCAGGGTGCGCCAGAGATGATTCTGCAAGATGTGCGTGACGACCTGTTCATCGGACTGGACATGACGATCTTCTTCACCGGCGATCCGGCAATGGCTCGCACAGCTGCATGGGTTGATGATATCTACCTCATGTCGGGCACGCATGCTGGCATTAAGATGCGGTGCGTGCCACTGCGGAGCAGCTCGCGCTCAGAGGGTTACGATTGGCTCAAGTGTACCCTGCTTGTCAACCGGTGGTCCGACACAACAAGTGTTTTTTTATAGAGTAGCAGCGTCACTCCTGTGGCTCCGCTGGAACCCGTTCGTATTCTGGGGGTCTGGATGTCTGGAAACCAAGGAACGGATGCTCATCGGCCTATTGCACAGGGCAGGGCTTGGGACGTCTTTGCAAGTTTGAAGCACGTGCTCGCGTGCAAGCTGCTGAATGCCAAAGTGGGAGCGGTTTTATTGTGGGCAGCCTCTGTCTGGCGACCCAGTCAAGCTGCCGTTGCAGCCGTCTGCGGAATGCAGGCCAAAATGCTGGCATCGATGATTCGGCTACCTATGCGCCCAGGCAACACCTGCTGGCTTGAGCTTCATAGGCGACGTCTGCGAAAGGCATGGCGCCTCATATGTCTGAGGCCAGTGCTGAGCCTCAAAGTCCCTTCCGGCCCTGGCATGCGTCGTCACGGGTGGCTTGGGCATGCTCTGCAAAGTGCGCTCAGGTGGCGCGACAGTGAGTGGTGGCGGCACCAGCAGGCACTGCCCGTGACTGGAGAGCGACATCCAGCTCGGTTTCATCCCAGACGTTTCGATACAGATGTTGACCAGTTTTGGCATTCTGTGCCAAGACACGCGCGGGGGAGAGCATGCACCCTGGCCGAATTTGCGGGCAATCGACAGAGCTGGAGACGATCTGTGTCCTATTTTCTCTTGGTGCACAGCCCTGCGATCCCCGCTTGCGCTGAGTATACTCTGTAGTCTATGCCATGTCCAGTGGGAATTTTCGGTAGTCTATGCCATGTCCAGTTGTTTGTTTGCGCAAAGCTGTTCGCAACTCTGCCCTTGTGCAAACGTCCAGTGTGTGAGTGCTGTCTGTGTGTACAGCACGGAGCAGCCTCCTTTGCCTTGCAAATGCAAGGGTCTTCGCACCCACAGGCAATCAATCAATCAATTAAGCTTTTTGGGGGTGCATGTTACCTATAAGATCCCTATGTAACCCCCAAAGCTTAACGTTTAGTTCCCCAGGATACTCGACAAGTAGGTAAATGTATATGTGTATGTATATGTGTATGTGTTTGTGTACCTGCATGTGTATGTGCATGTGTATGTGCTGTATATGAATGTGAATGTGTGAATGTGTGAATGCGCGAATGCGTGAATGCGTGAATGCGTGAATGCGTGAATGCGTGAATGTGTGAATGTGTGAATGTGTGAATGTGTGAATGTGTGAATGTGTGAATGTGTGTATGTGTGTGCGTGTGCATGTGCATGTGCGTGTGTGTGTGTATGAATTTGTGCGTGTCTGTGTATGCATGTGTTTCTGTATGTATGTTGTATGTATGTATGTACGTATGTATGTATGTATGCATGTGTCGGCAAAGTGCATAGCTGTGCTTCCTTCCAAAACTGTGATAGCCGTAGCAATTTTTGACTGAGTCCATGCCACAGCCAAAGTGTGTTTTATATTGTCCTGTCGTAGGCAGTTGTTGCCATTGGTCATGCCGGCATGGCCTTGCACCAACTGAGTGCTTTACAAACGAGGTTCTGCCAATGCTCACTGCTGAAGGGGCGGATCACGCCGGGTGAGCTCTGATTGTTTTTGCTTTCCAGTGTCATTGCATTAGGTTGATCATGCTTCATCGTGCTAAAGATGCTTCGGAACTCTTGGGGTGCTGGAGCCAGCACGCTTCCGTGAGAAGCCAGCACGCGGAACAAGAAGTATGTATGTGTGTACATGCATATATCTATATACATATATATGTATATAATACACATGTTATATGTATATGTATATATATATATATATATAAACCCCCTCCCAGGAACACAAGAAGCGTTTCGCACCATGTAGTGTTTTTGGTGATTGGATCTGCTTCCTCACATGCATTAGTTGGAGGCTGTGCGGCACAGCTCAGAGAGCTTCGTTAGGTTAAGGCCTGACAACGCAAGTTTGGGCTAGCTTGCATGGCACTCACGGGGCCGAGGGTTCTTGTGGAGAAAAAACCCCAAGAATCCGGCATCATGAGGATCATTCGCGCCCCATGGGCGGCACAAGCAGTTAGCATTGCAGGCCCTGAAAACAGGTAAACTTTTCTCCTCTCCCTCTCTTCCCACCCTCTGCCACGCACCTTCCTAGTCAGAGCACCGATAGAAACTCATTAGTCCCCTTCGGTAAAGCCTCATAGCCGCGGACCGCTCAAGATGTATGTAGATGGTTGGTACGGCGTAGTAGACTGATGCAGGCCGCAATGCCGGGTTTCTGTCGCGCCTGGAAGAGGCCGATCTCGGGAAGCGAAGAGTCCATCGTGGTATTCATGAGCTAAATTTTGTCCATCAGGAGCTGCAGACGATGCGAGAAGCGGGCACCTACAAGGCAGAATGTTGCCGGCATGGCGTCGCATGGGCGCATGGGAATCGCATCCCTTTCTTTTGAGTCCAGTCCGAGCAGGTGGAACGGGTGATCCAAGGACCGCAGGCGGGTGCCGTGAACGTCGCCGGCGGGCCAGGGCCCTTGGCTAGGCCTTAGGTGGCAGGAGGCTGCGTCAAGGCTAAGTGGGGCAAGGCGGTGCGATGTGCCAGGTCTGAACCTGTCCTCAACTTCTGCGCCAACAACTACCTTGGCCTTTCAAGCCATCCGTCTTTGGTTCAGGATCGGTCGGGCAGAAGTCGGCAGAGGTCCCTTGAACTACCCTACCGATGAAAGCTCGCAGATCATCCGCCTTGGCCCTGGAGGCGGCGCAGAGCACAATGTCTTCGCACGGCTTCGGGCTGTCGTCGGTTCGTTTCATCTGCGGTACGCAGGACGGAGTGCAGTTTCCCCACGAGTAAGAAGGTCTTGTGAGCCGTTGCCTTGTGCAGGACTTACACAAGGAGCTTGAGGCGGCCATCAGCAAGTTCCACGGCACGGAGGACACCATCCTCTTCCCCTCCTGTTTCGATGCCAACGCGGGGCTCTTCGAGGCGTGCGCGGAGTGCCCAGTTTGCAGCCCGAAAGCCCGATGCGGTGCTGCGCTGCTGCGAGGCCTGCCTGGGCCCGGAGGATGCTGTGATCTCGGATGCGTAGCCCTGGCTGAAGGCGGGGTGCCTTCAGCCTGGCCTCGTTGGGTTGCCAGGCTGAACCATGCCTCCATCATCGATGGAATCCGGCTCTGCAAGGCCCAGCGACATCGGTGGGTCCCCCAGATCTGTTCCGAGCAGCCGTCGGCCGTCGCTTCGGAGATGGACTGGGCGCTTGCCGCTCAGGTACAATCACTTGGACATGGCGCATCTCGAGGTCGAAGCCAACAATCCCACAAGCTGGCATCGCGGACACAACGGAACGGTTTCTGCACAGGAGATCCTGAAGGAGTGCGTCGCGAAGGGCACGCGGCAGCGGATGATCGTGACGGATGGGGTGCTGGCCTCAAGCCCATCACCTGTTATTGCTAAATGAAGTTATCACAGCCGCAGCGCTTTCGGGTGTCTCTGGGCCTTCATGCTGCCCGCCTACCCTTCCATGTTACTGGAATGCTGGGTTGGATCTGTCTTGGCTTGCAGATTACTTGAGCTCCGAAGGAGCGCACATCCGACGGCAGATCGTAGCGATGCATCTGATTCGGGGTGAAGAGGGTGTTTGCTGCAGCTGTTGCTTCGTTGTTGCAGAGCGCCAGGGGCATGCAGCGTCAATCCAGTCGCATGTGCATGATCGTAGTGTTTCATGCGGCCTCCAGCAGATACTTGATCAAACCCCAATGCAAGCAGTTTGTGTTTGAACTTGTTGTTGTTTGTCAGTTGTTGTAAAGTCTGGGACGGATGGGTGCAAGGTCTTCTCGATGGACGGAGACATCGCCCCCTTGCGCACAAGCCCCGGCGCCCTCCGATTTGGGGTTCATGAGGCCAAGAAGGAAAGCTCAGGCGAGATCTGCGACCTCGCAGACAAGTACGAGGCCCAGGTCTTCGTGGACGAGTGCCACGCCACAGGCTTCCTGGGCCAAAGCCTCGAAATCGTACTGAAATGAGAGCCCATGTGGCCATGTGTGCCGCTGGGAGCCCAGGCAGCTCGGGGCGGGGCACGCCGGAGCTGTGCGGAGTGGCCGGCCAGGGACTCATGTGAAATGAGCTCCCTGACTTTTCTCCCCTTCTCTCACTCTCTCCCTCCCATCCCTCAGCCGCCTTAGCTTTACCCGCTGTGAGATCGCGTGGACATCATCAACAGCACACTCGGAAAAGCCTTGGGCGGTGCCACGGGCGGCTACACGACGGGACCGAAGGCTTGAGAGCGAGGCCTCTTTGAGGGACTCCTGAGCAGCACCGCATCGCCTCAGGCCTTGATCGACCTCCTGCGCAACAGAGCCAGGCCGGAAACACCAAAACAGGTGCGTGGCGACAGCTGCGTCAGCTGGCGTCCGCATGCCTCAGCGCAGGCCGTATCTCTTCTCCAACACGCTGGCCCCCTCGGCCGCGACCTTGTTGCCATCGCAACGTGTCCTTGGCCTTTAGATGCCTTTAGGCTTTAGGCCATGGGCAAGCTTTTCGATCCCCGCCGAGGTGGCCGGGGCATCACTGCAGGCTCAGCGCTGTGAGGGAAGGAGGGTCATGGCTGCATGGCCGCCTGCCCGGATTTTCCATGACCTATAGAGTATAGACATAGACATGTAGGGCCATGTAGTGCCTTCCGACTCCCAGCCGCAACTAGAGGCGCTAAGGGGGCGGACTTCTCCCTTCGGAAGGTCTTCAAGATGCTCTCCGACGAGTCGAACAGCAAAGAGCTGCGTGGCCGACTCGAGGCCGGGAGCTGCAATGGGAGGGCAAAGGTTTCGCGGGTAAATCCTCAGACGACTCAGTGGCTTCGCCGGTTTCAAGGGCCCCTCATAAGGAGCGCAAGGAGCTGGAAGAGGGAGCTACTCTAGCCATCTAGCCTGGAGGGCTCAGGTCTCTTCGGAGTGACGCCCCTTTGGGGACCCCTGCTGTTGGATAGATTTGTTGAGTCCGGGAGCTTGTGTGGCATGCAGTGCGAAGGCGTTACGGCATGATTGCCAGGGTTCTTGATTATGTTTTGAGGCCTTCAATAATTCGCAATGGAAGCTAGTCTCACTTGATTTCCTTGAAGATCGCCACGTGGTCGTGGCCCGCCGTTGGCCGCACCAAGGCCAATGTCAAGCAGTTTCGCTCGTCGATGCGAGCCGCTGGATTCAAGCTGAGCGGCCATGAGCCCCGAGCCTAGCTGCCCACGTCGAAACCTTACTTGCATGCAAGTAGTAGGCACACCACTTGGAGGAGTTGCCCCATCGTTCCTGTCATGCTGGGGGATGCCCGGCTCGCCTCGGATATGGCAGATGAGATGCTGAAGAGAGGCATCTATGCTGAGCCCTCGGTGACTCTTACTTTCGTAGGGCACCAGCCCTAAGCTGAGCGGTCTTCGAAGGTCATCGGCTTCAGCTACCCGGTGGTGCCAAAGGGTGCCGCGCGCATCCGGGTGCAGATGAGTGCGGCCCACACGCCAAACCCCCAGTCTCATCCCTTTCCCCTCAAGCTCCCAAACGGGCCACACCCCACCCCCGAAGACCTAAGCCGAAGAGGGGGCGGGGCTGAGCTGCTGGAGTTGCGCTGAGGCCGGAGCAGGTGCAGCGCTGCATCGATGCTTTCGTCGAAGTTGGCCGAGCTAAGGGGGTGCTCTGAAGCTGAGACACGCAGCAAAAGCCTTGCAGTCTCAAAGGGCTTCGATAAAAGATCGAAGACCTCCGAGGCCCAGGGGGGGCCTCGTCTGTGTTTAAACAAGGATAGGGAACCTATTTCAATGTGCCTTTTGAGCTTGGGACGAAGGTTCGAACGCTCTCCCGAGAAGCCATCGCCTGTCTTTCGGCCACATCATGGCCATCGCTGTTCTTTTGGTTTCATAATTTTCTTTATAGCCTGTAGCATATTGAACTATTTCTCATGCTCTTTTGTAGTCTGCTACGGCTCGGTGACTGTCACGACGGCACCCGACAAGGCGATTTTCCTTCGGAACGCGGTGTCCGAAAGTTTTGCCGGCCGCCCTTTTGGGGCGTGTGCCCAGTTGTACAGATCAGAGCGCATTGACGAGACTCCATGCAGAACTAATACAAGTTCGAAGTTGCCCTCTCATTGTTTCACGTCTGGAGCAGGGGATGTTGCTGTGAGGTTGCACCGGCAGGTCAAGCATCAAAAGTCAAGCAGACGAAGCATTGATCTGCAAGCAAGGGTGAGGGCCCACAGATGCGAACAAAAACTTGGATACTCCACCCCCGCCGAGACTTCTTGGGTAATCAGCATAACAGAGATAGAGAGAGAAAGCAACCCCTGCTGTAGCCCCTCCAAGCGCGTTTCAATGCATTCGGCATGGAGTTGCTTGACTCCGAAGTTCCAAGATCGCTGCCCACCCATTCACGGAAGCATCTACACAGCTGAGGATTGACCCTCTGATCAGTTCTGGCGTTTTCATGTCTCCTTCGCCATGGAGCCCTTCACCGCATTTCCCGCCCAGACGCGCAGGCAGCGGGCGTGCAGGGAAGCATCGCAGCCGTCGCCGTCGTGGCCGAGGCCTGCGCGGACAGCGGCTTCGGCTTTGGGCTCTCAGAGCCGGGCGCTGCCTCCGCCTCGGCCGCCTCAGCTCCGCGACTCCGAGGCGCGGCGACGCAGGGAGCGGAGGGAAGGTTTCGACATTGGAGCGCTCGCTAGTCTGCCAGTGACGGGTGAAAGGCAGCTCGCCACAGTTTGGTGGGGGCGATCTCGTGGGAGCCCCCAGCTACAGAGCAGAACTCAGAACTCAGAGTTCTGCACCGTGCTTCCTTACCAGGTTCAGCGCGGCTCTCCTCGGTCACCCCGGCGTGTGTTGAGCGCTTGCGCCAAATGCATCTCTGGAAGCGCGATGCGGCTCTCTGTTTGCCTGGACACGAGGACGTAGACCGTAGCCGTAGACTGATCTACACTGAAACCCGGCAGCACAGACATGCAAATGCAAGACAGACATGACATCCAGAGCTGCGACTGCATCTGCGATGGCTGTGACGGCGCCTCCCTTCCAGATCAAGGCCAGACGCTGATGCTGCAGAGCTCTGCATCTTGGACTTTCTCCGCAGAGTCTCTGTGTGTGCTTTGCTTCAGGATACATGCGGTTTTGGGGCTCCGGGCCTTGCAGAGCCCTGCCGCGGCGCGTGCCGCGGCGCGTGCCGCGGGGGGCCCGGGCCAAGGCCAAGGCAAAGCGGCCAAGCCTTGCCAAGCCTTGCGGCCTTGCGTCTCCCCTCGTCACTGAGGCTTGGCCCGGCCGGTGCTGGCCAGCGCCAGGCGAAGGGGAGAGACCCAGGCCCATCCCGTAACGGCGAGACTCTTCGATGTGTTTTCGGGTTTAAGGGCTGAGGCGTCGTAAGATCTGGTCTCGCTCTCGTGCCGACTTACATTCCGCTGTGCCTTCTTACATGAGTTCCTGGTGTCGCAGGATGAGTGTGTGCTTGTGTGTCTGAGTGTCTGTGTGTGTTATGTCAGTCACAGCCACAGCCAGACACGTACACGAAGACAGATACTGATACATGTCCGCGAATGTGCATTTTCAGCATCTTACTTGTGTTTGTAACATCCATCCATCCATCCATCCATCCATCCATCCATTAGACACGCAGCCCCCCACGTTCATGCCGAAGTCAGACTAAGCGCTTTTGACGAGAAGGGCCGTGATGCATCACTCGATGCCTTGTTAGTTTCAGACGTGCAACATGTTGGCCAGCAGGGCTCCATTGCTCTTGCCGCCCGGGGCTCGGATTCGGTGTTGTCTGCCGTCGCCTGCACACGCTTGCGGACACACATACGCATTGCTTTTCATGCTTTGCAATGAGGGAAGCTTCTGTGCTGCTTGCGTCGAGGGCCGAAGGCGGAAGTTGATTGCAAGCCCAAGGGTCATGCGAGAATTGGAATTGCAGCTCTTGACAGCTTGTTGGAGGCAACAGCGCCGGCAAAGAGTTCCGCTGCAAGCCGGCCTCCCGGGTGCGAAATCCACATGGACAGCTGCACAAAGATGCTGTGCATCTGCCTTCACGTGTTTGTGCGTGTGTGTGTGTGTGTGCGTGTGCTGTCCTCGTGCATGGGCACAGGGAGTCACTTCTTTTCATTGCGCTGTCACAAAAACTCTTGACAGCGTAGACATGACGTAGCGTAGAGGCAGCCTGTTCCGTGATCAGCCAACGAAGCCAGATTCATGGATGCATGGATCTGTACGTGCTGGACAGGGCTTGTTCCCTGCAACAAACAAGTTTCCTGTTTTTCTCAACATGCATGGTTGCAGCAATCTGTTTAATCGCAGTGCAGCCATGCTTGTGCAGCAATCAATGACATGACGTGACGTTCGACATTTGCAGTTCAGCGAGCCTCAAGCCACGGATCGATCAGCCAGCAAGTCTGTGTGATGCACATGAGACATCTGCGTATTCATGCGAAAAGCTTGCCTCCCACCATCCATCCAGCCGGCGTGCATCTATACATCAATCCATCCATAAATCCCTCCATCTACAACTGCGCTGGTGCGGACAAGACCTTTGCTCAGAAATCCTGGTTGGATGTTTCTGTCTTGCATGTTCTTGCAAAGCTTCAAGGCCCAGTCTCCGGAAGCGCAGACGCTGCGTTTCGGCGTCGGGGACCGTGTCGAGTGCCGTGACCGCACGATTCCATGCATTCTCCAGGAGGATCCCGAATGCAGCAATGAAAGATTAGACTTTGAAATCCGGATGTACGAGTAGCGGAATGAACCATAATGCATAGGACGGCATAGGATGAAGCATAGTGCATAGGCCTGCGGCCTTGTCGCAACGCAGAGAATGCCTCTACATCTGCCCACAACAAGCCCATCTAACTAGCCTCATACTACACTGTGCAACAGTATTTCCAGAAAGCAATCTTTACTTTGCTGCAGGTGCAACATTGATGGCTTCCAGACTGGGACAGTGGTGAAACTCAACTACCACGACCCCGGCTGGCCAGACGAGAGAACGGTACCCTACCAGGCAGCTGCACAACGACGTGTGCAATCTACCCCACACCCGCCTCAGTGCATGCACGAGGTGAGGTTGGACAGTGGTGTGACCATTTTTGCCACCAAAGATTGCGATGAGTGCATACGCAAAGCTGCAGGACAGAGTCTTGCGACATTTTGCTCTGTTGAGTCGCATGTGGCATGTGGCAACCCAAACCAGCGTATCGACGCAAGCCTTTCTGGCTGTTTACGAACGTGAAACAAGAGTCGCCGAGGTACTTGTAGTGGGCGGCAGCTAGACCTAGACCGGACAGATAGCGCTACGAAGGCTTCGTTGAGAAGGCTAAGTCCAAATCCAGCCATGAAGTCTCTGCCGATGGGCACGGCCTGGCCGCAGGTCATGGATCCCAGCATGCTCATGATGATGAACCCTGTGCTGGGAAATTGGATGCAGGGCCAGGCCTTGCCTGTCCAGATTCCTGGTCAGCTGACTCCACCAATGATGCAGATGTCCCACATGGGGCAGATGACCCCTGGGCAGATGACGCCTGGGCAGATAACGCCTTCGGGACAGACGCCCGGGCTCATGACGCCTGCATTGCCCATGGAGGGAGCACGCAGCAAAGCCTCCGGGCCGCCTCCCCCCGCCAAGGCGCAGGCACCGACGCCGGCATCGACACCGCCAGCGCCCACTGGGCCCCAGCGGGCACCGCCTCTTCCTGCACAGCGCCCCAAAGTGCCGGCGATGGTACTCGTGAACGTGCCCGCGGAGAAGCCCACGCACCGGCTGGTGAAGGACGTGGCGGAAGTGGATGGAATGCTGTTGAAGGACTGGGATTGGTTCCAGCAACTCGCTGGGGGAAGCAGGCCGGTCTTCCCTTCAGTGCCCTTGGCCGGAGCTGCCTATGGAAAGAAAGATGTATTGAAGAACAAGGCACCAGACATCCAGGTGCTTTTTGTCCCTGCAGATGTGGGTGCTGTCGGCGAGGCGGTCGCCAAGGTGGTCGCAAACATGGGTGGTCGCAGTTACCTGATCGGGGATTGGCACGACCTGCACTTTGGCCTTCACAGTCACGCCCTTCCCCTTCTTTTTTACCTTGTTTAACTGCATTTTGCTTGTGTGGGACTCGAGATCTGCCGAGGGGCCCGGTGGTTAGCCAGTGGGGCCTCGTTGCCATCTTGAAGGATGCCCCAGCCTTCCGCCGCGCCACGCGGACGCGGAAGGCTTCCGATCTTCTGGGGGCCGAGGCCCCGGAGGCCCCGGAGGCCCCGAGCACTCCCACAGAGGTCGCTTCACCCGGCGATCTGCCGGGGGGCGGGAGATCCAAGAAGCGGAAGGTGGACAAGGACGCATATGCAGAATGGTGTCGAGAGGTGAGGCACCTGGGAACGGCGGAGCGCACTTGACTTGATTGGTCTAGGACTGTTTGGCTTTCTTCGGAAGGGCTAGTTACTAGTTTCCGCTGAACAGGCAAGCTTTGTCATTTTTCGGCACCTTCAAACCTCGAGGCCCAAACTCCCCAAGTGCCGTGACCAGCCCCCACAACACATGCCTTCAAGCGCGCAAGAAGAGGTGCTTTAGATCCGACGCTGAGATTCCGAAGTTTGCAAGGAGGGTGAGCGATCGGTGGCTTCCAGTGTTCGGGCCAGAGGCGGGCCGTGACCGGATCACATCCCTCCGCTTTAAGTTACTTGAAACAGTCTTCGTGTCGTGGCTGTTGGCTGTGGCCTTCAAGGGCCGTACAGGACTCTGGATTGAGGCGTTAGGAGATGTCAAGCCTTGGAAGATGGGGAAAAGTGGGGATGATGCCCATATATGCCCATGACCCATATGGCACTCCAGGGTCTGCCTGCCCCACCCCTTAAGCAGTAAATTCTGAGTCACGGCCGAGTCAGGTGATCTTCGGTACCCTCGCCAAGTGCTTCTGCAAGAGAAAGTGCAGCTGGTGGCATCGATTAGCCACTCCCTTTGCCAACAGCAGTGGTATGGGGGTTTGCAGACTCCACAGCATCGTCGGCAATTCACTTTAACTTCTAGAACTGAGCTAAGCAGCTAGGCTCCAAGGCTTCAGCAGTTTGTGCAGAGACAAGGCTCTGACCTACGTCTTGCACGAGCTGATCATGAACAAGATGATTCCGCAAGAGCATCGGCGGATCTGCCTCGGATGGTGGATGAAACCCATTGGAAAGATCATCCGGTGCATGAGCTGGAAGGAGCGAGAGCCCTACTGCGAGCTCTTCGACTTCTGGTCCAACGCTTTCGAGGAGCCCCTTTTGACGGAATCCGAGCTGAAGGAGATAAAGGAGTCCTGGGATGTCTGATGCTACGTGCGCCGCGCATCGCTGCGCCATGCGGCTCTGCCAATTCGATACATGCATCTGTGACCTGGCTCTGTCTGGCTCTGTCCGGCTGGTTCTGCTTGAAGCACCCTGGAAGGCCAATGATGCCCAACACTCTCCCAGCCTGGAACGGATTCAAGCGCTTTCTCTCATGTGTGCTCATACCGATGCAGCAAAACATGCATTGTCGCTTGTTGGAGCTTTCTGCGTGGTTCCACTTGTATACCGACGTGTAGGAATCCTGGCACGTGGGAAGATCCCTGTGACTGCCACACACTCAGAGCCGTGTCTCTTGTGCAGCTGCTGAGTACCGTTTGCTAGGTGCTGACTGGATTCCTCGGCGCAGGGAAGACGACCCTCTTGAACTATATCTTGCGAACGCAGCATGGGAAGAAGTACTGCCCCCCACGTTTACTTTTTCGAGGTTTGCAAGCTTGAATTCCGCTCTGGCCCGTGGTTTATCCTCCCTTCAATCCAGTGCCAAGCAAGCCAGGTACGCCGTCATTGAGAACGAGTTTGGCGATGCAGCCATTGATGAGATGCTCCTCGATCAAGGCGGTGCAGCCATGCAGTTGTCATGATCGGGGGTTCTGGTTGAAATGAATTGTCTGAGGCGTGGGCATGCAGTCCACGATGGAGGCAGTGTGCCGGCGGACAGTCGGACAGTTGCAGCGTGGCTCCTCTGATTCGTTTCTCAGTCTGTGACCGTGCTGGACAATGGCTGCCTCTGCTGCACTTTGCGTGATGACTTGGTGGCTGCCATTCGCATCTCTGCTTCCACGCAGTAGATCAGCGGGCCCAAACTCCCGAAGCCTGGCTTGCCTGGCGGGCCCAGGCAACATCATATCAACTTTGGAGGCTCCGGTCCGACACTTCCGTCGCTGCAAGTTGCCACGCCATTCTGTCCCAGGAGCGCCTCGATTCCGATCCAGACGCGATGATCGACGGCAGCGGACTCCGTCAGCTTACAACAGACCAGCAGAGGTGCCAGTTATGCGGTGTCCGAGGCATTATCATCGAGCCGTGTGCTCAGTGTTCCGAGACACAGTTTTTTGAACCGTAGCTGCCGCAGCTTGAACTCTCGGAGATTTGGAGATTTGACCCCCTGCTGCGCAAGCCAAACGTAAGATACCCGGCAACTTCAAAGCATCGGGTACCAAAGACCAACATCCTCGGCTCTTATCAAGGCCACTTGTTAGGGAGGCCCTGGAATACCAATAGAAGCAACGGTAATCAACTAGAATAATGGTAGTCATGAGCCACATGTAGTATCAGCTATAAGAGCGACGACAGCAGCAAGAGCAGTGACAATAATAACCACAACAACACAACCACAACAGCAGTGACCAGAACAAGACGACTCTAGATGATAACAGTGATGCTGCCATTATTGCTGCTGCCGCAGTGCTCTCCTCCTCCTCCTACTCCTCCTCCTCCACCATCCTACTGCTGCCACGACGACGGCACCACCGCCAGCAGCACCAGCAGCACCAGCAGCACCAGCAGCACCAGCAGCACCAGCAGCACCAGCAGCACCAGCAGCACCAGCAGC
>BGNK01005153.1:23551-43102 GCA_003297005.1 Symbiodinium sp. clade A Y106 | reverse complement strand
GCTTCTTCCGCAGCGCGGGGGAAAACGACGTTTCGCATCTGGGTGATGAATGCTCTCAGGCCACCGGGTTCGGTGAGAGATTCGATACCGATATCTCTCGCGAGCTCGAAGGCTTCGTCGCGAAGTCCTTCCAACACTCTATGGACCATCTCCGTCCTCGCCTTCACGGCGTAGGACGTTGTCTCATCCATTGGCAAGGCTGAGGCGACACTCTTATAACCGAACCCGAGTCGTCTGACTTCGGCGTGGCAACACGGGGCCTTGCAGGAGAACTGCTGCCATCTGCAGGCATGGGGGTAGCTTCCCCATCAGGTCTGTCCTCAGAGGGTGCAGGCGCGGTGGCGGCCCGTGTAGGACTCGCCTCCTCAGCGCGGCTATCGCCGTCGCTGTCCTCGGGGTCGATACTTTTCGTATCGCCCTTGGGCCTACGGGTCTTGGCCCTGATAGCGTCCTCGTACAACTTGAGGCGCATGCCCAATAGATCCAATAAGTCAGAAAAATTAGTTTGTAAGAATAACACTATTTCGTGATATTATCACAAAATAGCTCGAGGGGAAAAAGACAGAAATATGTACAGATTTCTTGCTTCATGGTTTGTGCAAAATCCTAGAATTATGTACATAATTCTGGGGTTAAAAAGCCAGGATTTTGTACAGAATTCTACGATTTGCATGGGTGGAAAATCACAGGAAATAGTTAAAATCTTGGGCGCCAAATTATCCCGAAATCGTGAAATTATTACAGCCGGTCGGGGTCGAAGTTTCGACCAAACTTCGTTTGATGAGGGGCGCAAACTTCGACTGAGTTTTTTGGCTTGTTTCAACAGTAGCAATTAGCAAGTCCTAAACCCACCACCAAACTTCGACCTATCAGCCCCGCAAACTTCGATCGGCCTGCCCGGAGACCAGNATTTCGACCAAACTTCGGCTCAGGCGCCGGCGGTTCGAATGCTAGGATTTTCAATAAATCGTGAAAATTTCACCCCAATGCGGCCCACCAATCTGTACAGATTCCTAGAAATTTCAACGAAGCTATTTCCTATAATTTTGTACATATTCCTAGGTTAAAGTTTTAGCTATTTCCTGGAATTTTAACCAAGAATTATGTACAGATTTCTTCGTTTGTGAAATTATTACGATTTTCTACTTNTCCTAGGTTAAAGTTTTAGCTATTTCCTGGAATTTTAACCAAGAATTATGTACAGATTTCTTCGTTTGTGAAATTATTACGATTTTCTACTTTTCTGACTTATTGGATCTATTGGGTGGAAGTACGGAACTCCCAGTCGTGAAACGTACTGGGTTCACCAGCATAGATATAGCTGCCACTCCTGGTCTCCAGAGGAGTACCAGAGTAGGAAGAGCGGGCGTATCGTAGTCCCGCGACGGACATTGGGAATGTAAAGGATTCAGTTAGACGGAATTGCGCAGTGGGTCGAGTTAGGGCTCGCCCGGGCCCGCACAGGCTACCTGGGTACTAAGTTCCGCGGGCAGGTCCGCCCGGGGTACCTGCTCCGCTACCAATTTGAATTTGGTCGGACTTTTCCCCGAAACTGCGTTGCTATTCTGTTGACTCAAGGGCCCTATGGCAGCGGTAAGTCAGNTTTTCCCCGAAACTGCGTTGCTATTCTGTTGACTCAAGGGCCCTATGGCAGCGGTAAGTCAGCTATACATATCACGGTCATGGCATGCAGCACTCACAAGTTAAGTAGGATTCACATGAACTATAATAATCATGGGGTTTACACCTGAGGCTCCCGCTCGTTTGCCACTGCTGCCAGTAGGCCGACGCCTTCGCTGGAACGAGGTGTCCGAAAACTTCAGAGCTGTCGCTTCGGCCGCACGGCCTTTCCCCGAAGCCAGGAGGGGATCGGCGCCGGAACTCCTGACAAAGCGAGGTTCCCAAGCAAGGATAGGGATGGCCGGGATGGAACGGGGCCTATCAGTATGTAGTTGCAGTCAGGACGGTGCCAAACTGATGCGACGTGAGCTGCCAAGAGGTCACAGACGACTCATATGACAAAGTCCGGGGTGGACGCAACATGACGCAACCCCGCGGATGGCAGCGCTCTCTTGTCTGCCTTGCGAGCGTCTCTCTCTCAAGTCTGCGCCGGCTTGTGATCACCATCGGTGTGCTCACGCATACCAGCTCTGTGCAGCAAACGGTCGAGAGAAAGCTATACGGCTATACCAGTGATAACTTGTCTAACCGTCAGTAGCTCTCTGCAGAGCTTGAGGTTTCTCTCGACAAAGCTAGTATCTGAGACTTTTGCCGCAGCTTCGAGCATAGTCGACCGTGCATGACTGTGTCTAACAGTCAATGCCGAGCGGCGTTTATCACAATCTTCAAACCCAAAATTCCATTGCCAGGAGCTTCCGAAGTCGACTGACAGGGTCTCACATCGAGTAGATGGAATATGTGGATGCAGATAATCATCAAGGCCAGTCTGTTCAGAAGCCCAGACGGCAAAACCCCTCGATAATATCCAACGTTCAGTTGTCGCTACTCTGTTCCTTGCCGGCGCGTTTACGTATTGGGACTTGCCAACCATCCATATTTTTCTACACTTTCGCGACAGATTACGCCAGCGAAATACCACCCCTCGTCGCAGCTTTAGAGCTGCAAGGCATATGCCGAAGGCCCAAAACAGGAAAATCGGAGCAGGACTGGCACAGACCATCCAGAAACCTTGCAGCCTCTGTTCGATCTCGTTCCAGCCGCCCTTCTGCCCGCTTTCTGCACTTTGCGCAAGATAATGAAAAGAAAGCCTTCATTCCCGAGGTTCATGTGTCAAGATGTCACCATAGTCGAGCTTACAAGAAGCCTTTCATACAGAACAATATATAACATGATATTATAACATGATATAGCAGCACATACTGGTATATAATCATACGAACCGTGGGCACAGGAGTTCTGACTCGCGCAAGTGTGGACAAAATGATGCAAAATTTCCTCGGAAGATGTCCACGGGCACTCATGCACTCATGGCTTGGCACCTGGGGATCAAAGACAGAAAGCAGAGCTTCGATAGAAGTTGACCACACTTTACCAGATGTGAAGAAGCATAGCCTTCGCAACACGCTTTATCAGAGCCGCTTCGGTTTCCCTAGTATAGAACTGTTTGTTCAATGCTGCATCTACCATCATAAAGGACCAAATACATTCAACAGCTAAATGCTTGACCATTTGGGCTTGGGCAGGTGACAAGGGCACAGGTGCACCGCTACCACGTAGCATGTTGGCTCTGCTGTCGCCTGTTCAGAAGTGCCATGCATTGCCGATCTGTCAGCTGGGGCGCCAGAGTCCGGAACCGAATGCTCCTTACACTTGATGGAGCTGTCTTGCACCCTTGCCTTCCAAGCCAGACTCACACAACCTGAGTTTGCCAGCGGGAGCTTCCTGCAACTCATAACCTCGCCAGACTTTGACCTTGCGCAGCTTGGGGGCTCAAGGAGCGCCTGGTCGCACTCGAACTTGCAATCCATGCAGAACACGAAGCTTATCAAGCCGCTGAAGGACTCCTCGGTCACACAGCAGGCTACAAGAAGAGCGAAAGCAGAAGTTCCAAACTATGTGGAAAGCAGGCGGTCGTTGTCATCGTAACAGTACTCACAACGGTGATAATGATAAGCAGTAGTAATAGTCGTCCACGTAGTAGACCTCCGGCGTATCGAAAGGCAGGTCAGCGCCAGTCGGCCCAAACAGTTGGGCCTTGCAACCACAACTTTACCCTGGGTACATGGATCCGAGGAGCGAAGGTGAACTCGAAGTAGTGAGCCACTTGCTCACCCTGTGCACCCGGGAGCCCGTTGTAGATGCAGAGCTGCATTATCGCAATGGCCATGGAAATGCAGGTTACCTGGGCCGCGAACGAGCCAAAAAGTCACTTCAGAGTGGGGCAGAATATGAAACCAAGCAGTGCCTCCTGCATGTACCCTTAGCGATTGGCTGCTGAGTTTCCACAAGATTGAACAACATGCTCTCATCCAGAAGCAGCTTGGCTTTCCTTGCCATGCTGTACAAAAACACAAAGTCCACCAGGGCCATGGTGATCTCCTGAAGTCGAACTGCCATGCTTATCGAGTATCATGATACATCGACCGTTAAAGAGGTCACATCAAAGTCACAAACCCTTCAAAGCCTGGGCATATCTCGGTTCGACATACTGGGCCCCTGCCTTGCCTGCCTTGCAGTGTCATCTCACTTTGCCTTCCTCTGGATTCTGGGTCCCTGCTTTCTATGACTATGGATCCACAACAGCGCCGCTCCGGTTGCGCTGCACCAGCCCTTTTCCTAGCTTCAGTCTGCAGATTTCATCTGAGCGGCATTTACATATTCAATTTCGTGTGCGATGACCTCGAAGCGCTCGAGGCTGGCAGTGATCAGCATCGCCGGCACAACTGTAGAAACAATGTTGAGGGCCATGATCAGCTTGACGAGCTTCCTGGCGCTTTCTAGCTGATTTCCTAGAGCACTCACCTCCGACAGCCCGAGACATCCATGACATCCTGGGCTCATATAAACAGTTCTCTGCTCTTCTGCCATCCGGACCCCATGGACGCAGAGACCCCGACAGAAACACTGGAGTGACGAGACCAGCAGCCAAAACCGCCGCAATCCTCCCTAACACCCCAAAACCTTGAACCCTAAACCCTAAAGTCTGGACCCTAAACTCTCTTAGATCCCTTATGGAACCCTTTTTGATCCTTTTCAAGGAGTCCTCAAATCCCTCAAACAGCCCCCCAAGCCAGAGCCGTCTTGCGACCCAGAGGCGATCTTGAGAAAATGTCCTCAAAGTCCCGGGGGCAGCCTCCGAAAATTCACTGAACTCCCCAAATTTGAGCAGTTGAAACTATACATGACTATACATTACTATGGTTATATAGGATTTTGGGGCAACGGTAGAATATATTATTCAAATCTACTAGTGCGCTAGCTGCATAAAGGGGCGCGAAAGTTTACGTTGTGGGCAGACGGGGCTCGAGCTCCAACTCGTGCTACCTCTGTGTGGTGCAGAGCGCGTTCTCGTCAGTCAAGACACTGACCGTCAAGATCAATGTGCGCAGGACGTGACGAAAGCATTCGGATTTGTGAGAAAAATGGAAAAGGGGGGAGGCAGGGAGGCATCTCGCCGTATCTGCACAGCCTGCCCGTGGGAGGCAGGCAGTCGGCGCGTGGCCCCTCTTCGTCAGGCTACAACATCCAGAACGAGTCCTCGTGTTGCTTATGCCGCGGTCCGCAAACCTTCGTCAACACTCTGACTGGCCTTGCCAACTCGCCTGGCTGCTCTACACGGTGAGTGAAATTGCTGCGTTTGACAGCTTACCGCTCGCGACAAAGCCATAGCTGTCAAGGGTCAAGGCCCAGGAGAGGAAACCCATGGTAGATATTACATTACATTGAAAATTATAGTACTAATGTAGCATGATTTCTACGGCATAAGAAGAAGGCTTGGACGAACGCTTGGTTGACAAGGTAAACTTCGTTCCCATGTATGTGAATGATGTCTTGCAGCAACGGTTTGAGCTGCTTCTTAGTCTTGAGCTTGTGGGTGCATACGCAACCTGTGTTTCATCTTTCGATCCGTCTTGTGGGACGTACTGGTAGCTTTGTAGTTGGCCTCCCTGTCCCTGGAGGAAAAGGCACAGGGCCCTTGAGCCACTCCTACATAGCCTAGCGCTCCTAACTGCAAGGCAATCCAAGGCCTGAAATGCAGGGTTTCCTTGTTGAATCAGGTATGCATTTCCGCTTCCGCAACCTTGCATGCGTTGTTCGGACGCACGACTACCCGTATTATCAAGTAGTCAGGCTAAAATGGGAAGCATCCCTGTGCTGTACTGTTGCAGCAAGCTCGCCTACAAGGGCATAAACCTGGATGAGGGCGAAGCAAAACGTCGCCCAGAACTCAGTCAAGTGGAAGAACTGTTCGTGCTCTTCTCCTCAAGTGATGAACCGTTGCGAAAAACTCGCTGTGCAAGCATGGTCGGCCTTGCCTTTTGGACTTCCCTTCCGTGATCAGCAAGCGAAACAGCAAATCGCGAAAAGTAAGTGCCGGTCGGTACTCAAGATCCATGGAATTCAAGATTGTGGTGCAGATGTTGATACCGACATATACCAAGCTGCATATAGCCAGGTTCCTCCGCTGGGCGATGTTCCAGCAACTCACCAAGTTCTTTCTCAAGAAGGGGGGCTCTACTCCTTCTGGGTCGAAGTGCTTCTTTATCAAGTGCACATCGCAGATTTTCAAACTAAACATTGCATGATTTAACAGCATCAGGCGGGCAAATGTATCGAAGTAGTTCATTGCAGAGCTGGGGGCATGTCCGTGCTTGGACTGGCCAAACCAAGCTGCAAATTTGTTCTTGACATCGAACGTAACCGGTGTAGCATCTCCGTCATCATGACTTCCTCCATCCTGGCAAGCGCGAAGTGCTCCTGTTTTTCTCATACCCTGGTCGGCCAGGCTAAGAAATGATCAAAACGCAGCGTAGAAGAAGCTGTCCTGGAGTTCCGAGCAATGTTCCAGTTGAGGCTGTTGATCTTGTCTGTATGCCTGTCTGATCTTGCCCGCTCCACGGCGGAGAGATGTCAGCACATCAGGATACGCGCTACAAGTTCAGCCACGACACGCTTGGTATGCTGTGATCGGCTCATCATTCTCTGCGAGAGGAGTGTTCATGGCCATCGCTCCCGGGAAGCGACCGTCCGCAAACGCACGTTTGCATATGCTGGGGTTGAGTGCTCTTTGCTCGTCTTTCGGACGCAGAGCAAGGCTTGTACTTGAGACATGTGAAAGCTGGGATGCATGAAGCTGGGATGCAGCTACTGGAGCCCAGGATTCGGAGGAGCAGAGCTTCTGGTGAATCTCTGCTACTGGTACCAGGATGCACCAGGTAACGCAATGTAGGATCCAGCGCTCCTGATTGCGGAGGAATCTGAGTCATCAAAGAGGAGGGAAGCAGCTTTCGGCTTCTTCGGTACGGTCGTCCTTAGGCATGTTGATGCAGATGATGCAGGCCCATGCTGCATCAAAGAATCCCTGCCAAGCTCTCGGCGAAGCGGGGAGCGCATCGTCAAAGACGCCCGTGCCCGGCTTCGGCGGGGCCGAGCTCGGGCCCAGAGGTCCCAGAGCACCAGCTCGGGAAGTTGTTTTCGGTGCGACCTGGAAGGGGTGTGCAAAGGGCAAAGAGGACATGTGAGAGAGCAAGCTTCGAGGTTTAAGGCCGACCCTTGCCGGGTAACTCAAAACAGCGCAGGAGCATGGCCGATGTCATGTGGACATGACCCAATCTTGTGCCTCGTCATCGAAGAGCGGATCGTGAGCGCGTGGTACCGGTGGTGCCTGGCATGGTGCTTGGTGACCGAACTAGGCACGTACCCGGCGTAGGATCATCCGAAGCCGCCTTCGTGACCCCTCTGCTCGCCTTCAAGAGCCGAGGAACAGGAGCTACAACAGCTACAAGCTCCCATGTGCCATGCTGAGGAGATCGCAGGCACCGGTATAGGAACATCATCATCGAACAGTGATGCCGCGCTTTTTGGCACAGGCGCCTCCGCGGGCCAAGACAGTCGCTCTCTGCCCCTTCCCCAGCACGGGTGGCCTTTGCCTCCTTTGCCTTTGCCGATGCTGGCTCTGCAACCTACTCAAATCCGGTACATGCAGATCACATGAACGCGTGCTTGCGTGCTTCTCCAGCTTCTGAGGGTTTCACTTTGGCAGGCACGGGCTGCTCGGAAAACAGCGATGGCCCTGGGGCTTTCTTCGGGGAGGCCGTCACCTCCGTACAGGCAGAGGTTGCCATGCAGGGCACGCGGCCACTTTTTACTGAGCAGCTTCAGTGCCGTTTGCGACTGGTACACACACGGCATGATACACTTGACGCTGCTCATGATGATCGGCCGACAGGAAACCTGCGCCACACTTGAAGTACTGACACATTGTACTTTGTTGGGAACCTTGGTACACATCCCGACATCAGGTTCAGGCAGTATGCGGAGCACCTTCGTCTTTGCTGCTGGACGTTTTGCAGGCTCATCGTCATCGAAAAGCGACGCCATGCCACTTTTCAATGTCAGAGGCGCCTGCAATCGACAAGTTCATGTCTTGGCCCTTCTTCACCAAGAGCGAGCCTTCGGCTGCGAAGCACTGGAGGCGGGTTCATCATCGAAGAGAGAGGACGTCCCCGCTTTCAAGGTCAATGGAGCCTGACGGTCCCAAAACTACACGTTCGACACAAGCCCTAACCCTGCCAGGCTTCACGACACTGTACGAGCTTAGCATGTCGAGGATAGAGTATCGAGCATGGCCGCAGCATTTCGCGAAACTTTCCTTACCGCCGAAGCACTTTCGGAATCTTCAAGCGTTGGATCCCCTTCACGGCTCTGCTGCAATCTGCACGGAGTCATACTGCACACTCTTGCGGTTGCCTCATGTTGCACCGGACCCTTCGCAATCCAAAAGCTGGTAGGAAATTTCAGGCACTACAGAAAGGTCCTAAAGTTTCCCCAACGTGCCAAGGCAGGAGTCGGTTAGTCGGGGTTCACAGCTCATTGCAAAGCCGTCAGCTCGCAGCTCCTGACAACCCCCCACTGGCGAAGGAAGTTACCGGCACCATCAGCGCAAGTTGAAGCTTTGGGATCGAAGTCTGACGGAATCCGGTGGTCTGTCACTGCAGCTTGAGGTAAACCAAGAAGCTGGTGCCTTCGCTGGTGGTGATGGCGCATCATCGTCAAACAGCGACGATACTCCGCTTTTCGCAGGCGATGCCTTCGGCAATTGGCAATCTCAAGAATTCGTTCTTGCCCAGCTCCGTTGCTGGCCTTCTGTGCTGGTGGGAGAGCAGGCTCATCGTCAAAGAGGGAGGCCATCGCCGGCTTCAACGAAAGCGCCTCCCAACGGCAGATGCACTTCACCCACGCGCCCGCAGACGGTGTTCGAATTGTGGGTTTTGCAGTCCTTCGGATCCGTAGCTTTCGCCGGAGCGGCAACCTCCGTTTTGCTGGTTGCGTCACAAAACACCAGTGGCAAGCTCAGGATGCGGCCGGTGCAGGCATCTCCGGCTCGTCAAACAGCGAGGATGTTCCACTCTTCGCAGGGGATGTCTGGGCCGCCTTGGCTCAACAAGCCAACTGTCAATGGCCAGAGTATCTCCAAGCGTTCAGCTCGAGGTTTGCACCTGTGAGCTTGGCACAGGTAAGCTGTCGTCGAAAAGGCTGTCGGTAGGCCTTCGAAACGAAGCACCGGAGCCGACCTCCGAATCAACCTCAGCGGACCTCGAAGATGGTTTCCCACCAGGCTTGCCTTTGCCTTTGCCCTTGATGCCCTTGCCTTTCGCCTGCCGGGGCAAGGCGCAGACCCTGACAGCCTGGCTGTTGCTGTGAAGCCTTGGGAACAGGAACTGGAAGGGGTGGACCGCCGGCACCGGCCGGTCCACCAGCATCCTCTCCCTGACACACGAGTCGTCGATGCAACGATACTAAACGCGCCCTCAATGCTCGATGTTGCGCAACACAGGATCTATGAGAAGAACGCTTGGCTTAATCAAATTGGCTTGTGCAATCCAGGACTATTTATATGGCAAATGACCTATGAAGCACGCTGACAATTGCTTCACAGTCACCTGAAGCATCCTGCCCTACCGTCGTAGTCAGCAAGCAACGATCATAGCGATAGCTAATATTAATCACCATCGCCATTATTGTTATTGTTGTTACTACAAGTACAATTATCATGATTAGTACTGCTAGTATTTTTGGTAGTAGTAGCAGTAGAAAGCAGTAGTAGTACTACCACGAATAACAAACTGATGGATCCATCTTGGAGGCCACTTTTGTCCGCATTCTAGGCATCTTCGGGCTCTCTTTGGCCCAGCTCAGGCTTTGGATGAAATCGATGCAGCGGCTGCACCTTTCACGGCAGAAGACTGCACTCGTGCGGCACTTCTTGCTCTCTTGCATGCGTCTGTGCCAGAAAAAGACTTGAGCGCTTGGGCGTGCCTGACACCTGGTCCCAAAGGGGCACAGGTCCAGCAATGGCTTTGCATCCGAAGCCGCTCCGCGGCGCCGATCGTGGCCGCTGTCGATGGCCTTTCCTGAGTCTGAGCTGAGTAGGGCCCAGTCTCAAACATTAGCTTTCTTAAGCGTCTTCACAAGGGTCAGAGACCTGAGCCCCTAACATCCTCTGGTTGTTGGCAAGGCACGGCACAAGCTTTGGAAGGGCTCACGTTGCCTCTCAGCAGATGCCTCCGACACTGTGTGAGACAGCGGCTGCTATTCTGCACTGATTTCTGTCCCCGGTCCCCAAGGCAGAGGTTCCCTGGACTGGCACAGCTTCTTCTCTCGCCTCCCTCTTCTTATCCTCTTCTGCTTGGTTGGACAGGAGGGAGGCATGCCTACGTGGGCAGCTAGTCACTCAGCCTCGGCGTGTGAATCTGATCCAGGATGCCCCCGGAATCTCCAAGGAATCGAACACGCAGGTTGGGAAACCTGATAGGATCTCAGACTGCTCAAAGCTGTGCAAGAGATGATATGCGACATCTGCGGCAACACGGCAGGGGCTTGAAAACTCAGGATGCACGCATCTATGCCGCATTTATGCCGGTGCGATCTTAATGCTCCAAGAGTGTGCCTCGACCTCCACTTCGTCGCGCCCAGATCCCAGCTTCAAGCGACAGACCTCCAAGCCCGATCCGAACCTCAAAACGAGCGAGGACTATCGGAAGAGTGCGGAATCTTTGGGGGTCCTTGGCAGCCGAGCTCCAGGCACTCTCTCTTTGCCCTGCGTGTCGTGCCAGTCGCAGACCCGCTGGAGCAGGGCTCGCCAGAGCGTGTAAGCCGTGTAGGCATCGATCGTCGCCCCTCTCCATTTCTCGTTTCGGGAACCGGGGAGCAGTGTCGTGACAGCTGGGCCTTCGCTGCTTCCATCGAAATCTCCGTGATCCATATCTGGATCGTGACTCCACACGAGATCCTTGCAGCCAGGCAGTCAGATCCTCGCCTAGTCGCCCTCGCGCCCTAGTGATGCCCTTTCCCCTCGAAAACTCTTCGGCTCTTCGGCTCGGCCAAAGTTCGCTGGGAGATCCGAAGCTCTTGGTGTAAAGCAGCCCACGCTCGCTGTACATCCCCCAGTGCATCGCCACGTGCGCAACGGCCGGCATGGCAAATCCATGCCTTGGCGAATCTTTCCATGAACTCTTCCTAGCTTTCGCCTGTGATAGCCTATTCGTAGTACTATTATTTTCAATCTTGTTATTCTTCTTTGTATAAGTACTATCAGTACGATTATTGTTATGTATGTATTCTTGTCATTACTATCAATAAGACCATTATTACCAGTAGTATTCATCTTAACGTTATTATCACTATTGACATCATTACCCTTACGATTCTTATTATCCTTGTCATCCTTATCATCATTGTTCTTATTGCTATTGGCTGCACTAGTTCTGCTGTGCATCTGAGGAGCAGCGGCTCTACGCTGGCCACCTCGCTCCACCATCGGGAAGCACATCGCAGCTGCCTCATCTCGAAGCGCTGGTGCTCGGTGGCCTTACTCAGCATCAGAAGCCACAGCAGAGCCTCTGCCTCTACATTTTCGAACTCTCGTGACATTGAGGCGCACACACAGCATGAAGCTGCGATCAACTGTCGGAGCTTTGGGTGATCAAACGTCACCATCGGCCCCATCAACGAGTGCTGGTGCTGAAGTAATCCTGTCTGAAAGCCTCTTTCGTATTGTCTTACACTTTTCTACAGGGGTGCGAATAATACGCTGGTAAGTCTCCATAGAGCATGCACAGCGGCTGTCTTGCACTCGTCGGGCCGAATGGCTCAAGGTTGAACAGGCAGCTGCAACAGTGTTTGCTTGAAGTCTACATCTGCTCACTTCTCTGGCAGTCTCGCCTCGAGCGGACCACCTCTGCGCGCGAAGAGTGCGTCCAAGGAAGACACCAAGTCAGGCGCCTGCCGGGATCCAGGCTGTGCACGCCGCCCGGCAAGTCTGAATGATTTTGATGCAAAGTCTGTCACCAAAGCGGGGCCTCCTCAGCAACCGGTTTCGGCGACGCCTCGTCACGGTGCGAGCTCTCCAGCTCCTCCCGACAGGTGGCACACTTTGATGCGCTCTGCAAGCATTCAATCAAAAAGAGGGGTTCGAGGCGGGCGGCAGTCAGAGTCAGGTGCACGCCTCGTGCTCCGCCAGCTCGGCGTGCTCGTCGCCGTGCTCGTCGACGTGCTCGTCGACGTGCTCCTGGGCAGCCTCGGCCTGGGGCTGAGGCTCCTCCAAACGCGGAGGACTCGGAGGGTCTTCAGCCAGGAAATCCTGCACAAAGACGCACGCATGCACGCATGCTGGACACAGTGCTTTTTCAAAGCCCTACAGAGCTGGAATGAGCTTTGACCGACGTGGACGGGTCCGCCACGGACTGCGGAGCATCCCAGCTGGTATGCCAAGCCTGGCGTCATGCGATCACTGATCATGCACGAAGAATCCAAAACACGCTGTCTTGCCAGACTCGAAACTTCCAACCGTCGGATGCACCGTCTGCCAAACACCCGGCTCAATCCGCCAGAGCCCTTATCAAATCTTGTTGCAGGAGCACGCCTCGCTTCCAACCACCAAGGGAAGGGCCGGCCAGTCCTCGTCTACCTGATTTCTCTCCGTCCAAACCCAAACAACAGAGCCGAAGGCCATGAAGGCCATGCCTTGCCTTCATGTGGACGAAGTCCTGACCCAGGCTGAAGGCTTGCCGGATTGCCTCGATCTCAGCCTGAAGGCGCAAAAAGGAGACGAGGCCCGGAGCCCGGCCTCACGGCCTCCCTGCCTCCGGGGCGGTCTCCACGTCTAAGTTCGACCAGATGTCCTTCGGATTGAGGTTCACAGATTGAGCATTTTGTTAAGGTGTCATCTCGCAGCGCCCATGCTTTGCTCCTCCACACCATCTGCAGAGGCCTGGCGGCGACATGCCGCGACAACACTGCCACTGGGACACTGGGAGTCCGAGGCGGCCCTGACCTCCAGAACGGTGTCCTCCTCTGTCTCCACTCTGTGCTCCAGGAACTGGCTCTGCGCCTTCGACAAACTTGGACTTGGATCAACGGAATACCCAGGCAGCTCCAAGAGCAGTGCTAGGACTTCCAGGCTGCAGGAGGCCATGCGCAGCTTCAGGCCCACAGCCTGATTAACGCTTATGGCACCTCTGCTCTCTGAGTTGCGGCGCTGGCATTGGTTTCTGACAAGTCGAGACTCTCCACCTCGCCTCCGCACGCCGGGCCGTCTTTTGCAGCCGCTCCTCCGTGATCTCAGCTCGCCTGATGAAGGGAGGACCCTCCCTCCATCTAATTATTTGGACCTGCCTCTCTGTCTGCCTTTCTCAGTCTGTCTGTCTGTCTATCTATGCATCTATCCCTCTCTCTCTTCTTGCAAGAGGAAAGGTCAAGCCTCCCCCCTCCGCTCGCAAGCGAAATATCTCTCTCTCTCTCTCTCGCTCTCTCTCTCTCTCTCTCTCCTGGGCATAGGGGACGGTCAAGTCCCCCGGGCATCATGCCCACCCAACGTGTTGTTGGGCATAGGGGAGTGAATAACGAGTATAAGTCACCTTGAGGCTTCAGTCATAAAAATTACGATAGCGGAGAGAAGGTGACTGTATACTCTCAAAGGACACATGCACGTTGGCCAGCGTACAAGCGAAATCTTGCTTGCACTCGGCCAAAGGAGCGCTCGCACGCCCCCCGGTACAAGCGAAATCTCTCTCTCTCTCTATCTCTTTGCTTTGCTTTGCTCCGGGGCAAGGAGAAGGGCCGCTCGGACCTCTTTATCTCTCTCTCTGTCTCTCTCTCTTGCTTGCTTGCTTGCACAGCGTGTGAGGCACGAGTGAAACCCGTACCCCTGCGCTCTCGCGCTATGCTGTTGTCTTTGGTCTGTGTCGGCGTGAAACTTTGTGTGGGTTGCCCAGACCAGCTTGTCGCTTGTGTGACTGAGGCCTTCTCATGGCCTGTGCATGCCCCGCCTAGTCCACGACGCTGGTCTCGGGTCTCACTCGTTGCGTGTTGTAGTTTCCGGCTTTGTGGCTATCAAGGGGGTCCCATCCCGCAGCAGAAAGGACTCAAACAGGTAGTTTGGCCTTAGTGTACTGGGGGACCTGCCCTTGGTTCCTGCACCCTTCTGTCCCTTCATAGCTACCTAGAGTAGTGGCCGAGAAGCATTATTCCCCAAAGTAGCGGTCAAGACATCCAGTCAGGGCTTGATGGGTGCTGACTTTCAGTCTTCCGGCTCCGTGTGTGCTGCCGGCTTGCTCCTTTACTACTTGAGGGTTTGTGGATGTTTGCTTGTGGAGGTCAGTCCTGGCTCTCTCTTTCTTTCCCCAGGCTTGAGGGTTTTTGTTTTCTCTTTTTTCTTTCTGCTGGGCTTAGGGGTCACGTCGTGACCCTCAGGCCATCGGCCCGCCCAACCACACCATGTTTTTATGGAGTGGCCGCCTTTGGGGTTCTGCTGACTGCGGTACTGAACTACATGGTATGCTCCAGCCCTCTGAGCTCTCTCTCTCTCTCTCCCCCTCCCGGGCATAGGAGAGTGGCAGCAGCAGCAGCACCGCTGTGAGTTGTTCTTGCTGTTACCATTCGTACTATAACCATTCTGGCGTAAGTGTTATTATGCAATATCATATGATGCCGTACAACCTCATGAACCATACGACATGATATACCGTCATATACTATCGCATGCTGTCACAGAGTGTTATATGTCATACAAACAAGTACATGTGAACCCCCTTACCTGTTCAATTCTGTACGCACAATGTGTTGTATTGACACTCAGGGCCTTGGAACTGAGGACAAACCAACATTGCTTGGGAGTCCGAGTCAGAGCTGAAACCGAGGCCTGAGGATCCCGTCTCTGAGGGATTGCAACGCCCGCAGCAGAAGCTCGTCCTGATGGCATGGCACGGTGGGTTTAGGGCTGTTGGGGTAGGGTTCTTTCGGGGTTTCGGGGTTCAGTTTCCGTAAAGGCTCAGCATGGCTCCTGCACCGCATCCCAACTCGACACCTGGCCATGTAGCTGCTGCAGCCTGGACTGCTGCACAGCACTGCTCTACCTCTGTCAGAAGTCCAGCGCATGTGGGCACTCGATCTCAGGCCGCCACACCGCAGCGGGGTCAGCGGCCATCAACACGGAAGTCGTATTTTGGGAAGCTTTGGGCTGTCAGGGCATTCTGCCAACTGAAAAACAGAAATCAACTAGCTGGTGAGTGGTCAACATGCGGGGACATAGCCACGTTAGCCTTGCCATCAACTTTGCACGACACAACACAGGCTCCTGTAATGATGGTGTGACGCATGAAGGGTACAACATGTTGAAGCTAAGATCGCTACGAAAAGCTGCAAGCCACCGCAGCATTGTACCGGGTGCAGACAGAACGGAAGTTGGAGCGTGTTGGGTAGGTCGTAGGCCCCGAATCCTTCACTGCCGCCAGAAAACCCCTCCATGAACGGCCCGAACCCAAGCCAAGACGTGTTGAAGCTGCGCTGGGCACCCAGCCCTCCGGGGCCGAAAATTGGCTCGGCAGGCATTCGAGAGGTCGCAAACCCCGTGTCAAATCGAGTTATAATCAAGCAGGCGCGAGCGTTCCTGTCGAAAGCCTGCCCGCCGGGAAAATGTGAAAGTGAGACGATCTGTGCTGGAGTGTTCTGTGCATGCTCTAACTTTGGAGCTCTCTATCCGAACACGCCGCGACGATTCACGCTGTACCAACCCTGACCCTCAGCGGAGCTGTCGCAAACATGAACGGCACAGTTGCAATGAAGATCCCCGATTACCGCGATGGGACGCAACCGAGGAAGGGGCCGTTCTGATGATCCGGATCTGACAGGGGGAAGGGGTCACATAGTCACATGTCACATCAAAGCCGCAAGACGAACATGCCTGAATCTCACACGGAACCCTGTCGGAGCGATTCCTTAGCCCTCACTCATGTGCAGGCCACCTCCTCATCCATGTACAAAATCTCAAACTTGCCGAAGGGTGCCGAAAGCCTGAGTCAATCGCCGATTCTGCTTTGATCGGAGTCGCAGATCCCTTCGCACATTGCAAGCCCGTGTCAAGGGTAGGCGAGATCCCTCTGTAGAGACTCGGGGCCCAGCGGACCGCGGAGATTCACCTTGAATGCCTGGCATGTCGCACACCAGGTCGCTATCGCTGTGCACGAAAATGTCTGAAACAGATCCAGCTTAAGCACCAGCGATTTTTTGCACTGCTCCGGTTTCGGGCGGCACCGCAGCCTCGCCTTACATGACCATACATGCACAGACGTGAACGTACGCGGAAGAGCGCACCCTAATGTTGTGCGAGGGTTTAGACATGCCAACCACACCATGCAAACTTCTTCTGTCCAGAGGTCTGGCTTCTTCCTCCGCCCTCCTTTGTTGCTCCTGCTTCTCTTCCCACGTCCTTAGCCACTTGGTGTGGGCCAATTGTGATCTCATACGAGTACCCGCCCACTGTGCCAAGTGTCAGCCTGGGCTTCGACGGGCTCTCGGTCAAATGAGAGAGCGCAAACTGCATGGCGATCCTCCCATGCCGACGCGATACTCGAGTACATAAGAGCTGTTGAGCCATCTCTGGGCATGCGTGCAGCCAGGAATCGCACATCGCGTCCCGGAAGTCAACTCCTCCACACCGTGGTACAAGCCGCTGCGGAATACGACAGCATCGCCCTTGAAAACCTCCTGTCAGCTCTCACAGGCAAGAGGAGACTCGAAAGCACCCCAAAGCGGCTCCTGGCAGTGCCGGCGATCCACATTCCTCTTTCCGGGTTGAACGAAAAACCGTCCACCCTCGTAGTCCTCGCCTACGAGCAGTTCAGAAGACTGCATTGGCATCGGTCGGAGTTGTGTGCTGAACGGCGAACGGTAAACAGCTCCGGCCTGGATCGCTCAGTGGACACATGACCTGGAAAGGGAACATTACGGTGCCCTGAAGGTCGCGGTGTGGCTCCATGAAGCCGCCCGGGCAGTATCTGAGCGCGTGCAGTTTCTCTACATCTACACAGCTCTCCTTCTGCTGCTGCGGCGCCTGAGCGCGATCGAGGTCGGCAACCTCTGTGGGGGAGTTGCTGCCCTGCAAATTTCCCAGAGATCAGAGATCCTAAGCAACGTAGCCACGAGGATGCTGCTGCCACGATTTGCGTGCACTGTTCGCAGGCACAAGGACTCATTGATCTGACAGGCTGCACACTGCATGCGGGTGCATTGTCCAAGGAGCTTTGGGGGATAGGCCTCCAAAGCAAGCGGCTTCGTAGAAGTCTCTGCTCTGAACATCTCAATCCTTGTTGCCACTCTCGCGTTCCATTCAAAGCCAGCTGCTCCAGATCTGCAACACTCTTCGCAGACAGGGATCTGTGCAGTCGCCACTGGGGCAAGTGCCGTGTACAAGGCCTCACGTAGGGCATTCAGCGGCGATGGCAGTGGCTCCCGCAGGTAGGCAAACTTTCCTCAACATGGGGATGGGAAGCCGGGCGAGTGATAGGGCTCACAAAACTGACGAGGGGCCGTAGCCAAAGTTCATCGCCTTCCTTCGACGAGAGACAGCTCCGCCAAATCCGGTTCACATGACGACAGTTCCTACAACTGGCTTGGCCAGAAGTCAGCAGATCACGCCTAGCTGGCTCTCTATCTCCGCTACAGCCGAGTCGCAGGTCAACGATGCGCATCGCTGGCAGATCGTCGGGCTTCGCGGGTGTGCAGTCGACAAGGCCGTCAGGCCACAAGCTGTCCAAATCGCCCTCCACCTCCGTCGAGAGGCAAGGTGTTTGCGCTCATAGAGTCACAGAGAAGAGAACATTCAGGTACTCAGGAAGGTCTTGTGCCTCCTTGAAGCATTGAGCCAAGTGGCCATCTCACGCAGCCGCTCGATGGTGTCCTGAAGGATGGAATAGGTCTAGGCCTAGGCTCGCAAGCGCCTACGGCACAGCCACGGTGCCAGGTCGAGGAGCTTCTCCAGCACCAAGAAGCCCTGAAAAGAGGGAGGAGACGGGCACTGCCAAGCCTAAGCCATGCCCGGGCCTCGGAGTCCAGCGTCCGGCGCCCTTCTGCGATTCGCTTTTCCGCGTCGGAGCAGATCGCCTCTTCGAGCCTCAAAAAGATGAGACGATCTCAGGCTGATGCCAAGCGGGGGGAGGGGTGGGGGCACCTCTTCGTCGCATCCGCGTCGTGCATGGCAGCCGAAGGTCGCCGCAGAAAGGAGGAAAGCCCATTGCAGGGCTTCGGGGGCGGGNGGCGGGTGGGTATATTATGGTATCGTGACTCTTATAGTGTTCGACTATAGAGGCAATCAGCGACCTTTAAAGAATGGCCGTACCAGTACTTATGATTTATTTCTAGATCATTGCAGGGCTCTTGGCACTCTGCTTGCGTCACACACCCGCTTACCAATCCTAGTGTACTCGTCCACGAGATACCGGAAACAACGCACGAGCCACACCAGCACATCACAAGGGACCGCTGTTCTTCCCCGCGTGCTACGGCAGATTTGAAACACACACTCTCTCTCTTCTTCGTCAGGGCTTAAGGGGCTTGTCAGGGCCCCTGGCCGCATGGGCCCCATCATGGGGCTTTGAAGGAGCGTGATACTATGGTTGACTGTTCCCCAATTTGCAGGCGAGGCACACTCTCTTCTTCGGCAGGGCATAGGGGGTTGGTCAGACCCCCCCGGCCGCATGGGCCGCCCATTTGTTGTGGGGCTTTGGAGGAGTGTGCAGGTTGATTGTCCTCGTAAAGTTGACACTTCCTTCCTTCCTGCCGGGCATAGGGGTCGTCGCAACGACCCTCAGGCGCTAGGCCCGCCCGACCACTCTTTGGGTTAGGGAGTGGCCGGCTTTGGGGTTAGTCCAGATTACTGCACAGAACTACAAGGTATGTCCCCAGTCTCCGTGCAGGCATCCCCCCCTTTTACTTTAAACACGCAACCAACCTCAGGCCTCTTCCCCGCGCCCCTATGGCCCAGCTTCCTAGTTCTAGTCGGATGCCAGCAACTGTGATCCCCCCTCTTTCGAGCTTGACGCACTGAGGCAAACTACGTTACACACGTCANGTTGCTCTTGGGGTTCACGGAGACAATTCGGGAGACGTTGTGAGGTGTGTCTGGAGCCCCCCCTTCTGTTGGCAAGCAAAAACCACACAGCAACCTACCTTGAGGCACAGTAACCTACTGTAGGCTCGTACTTTAGGCTGCAACTGCGACTAGCTGCAAGGACTCCCTACAGGCCCCAAGGCTCTAGTCGTCCAGGTCCAGCGAGCTAGGACTAGTGAACCCCCTACGTCTTCTGCTGGCTCTTCCAAGCTGGGCTGCTGCCTCACTTCCCCCGGGGCTCAGTACTGGTCCTTCTCGCTGCGCGGTGGCTGCGGTTGTAGAAGTTCGTGAGGTTCTGGCCGCCCCGCGCTCAGCTCGGCCGTCGACGCCCCCATCAGCGGTTGTAGTAGGGCTCGAGGCTCTGGCCGCCGTCGCTCTTGGGGTGTCGTCGTCGCTGGCAATCTCTATTGTCTCTTCTTCCCCCC
>BGNK01005153.1:3045-23384 GCA_003297005.1 Symbiodinium sp. clade A Y106 | reverse complement strand
CAGTCCGCCGTCCCCCCCAGCGGTGGCTGTGGGTTCAAGCATGTGAGGTTGGGAGCGCGCCCGTGCACGACACTGCTCCAAGGCCAGGTCAAGGCTAATTTGGGCTGTGCACCCCGGCGGCTTCCACCGTGACAAAACTGCAGCATCTAATTCGTTCAGACAGAGGCCCTCCTTGTTCCACAACTTGTCAACTGAGCTGAAGCGAGTCTTTGCTGAAGCAACATCGGAGTGATTGTCTGGGAGGTTTCTCTGCTATGGTCCATTTACGCATCAACGAGCGCATAGGGTGGTGCGCCCCCCATGGTTTTGGGGCATGCGATCTTGAACGGGGGGCGAGGGGGCATCTTGTCTGAGAAACGGCGTCGGCGTGCGGCTCAAGCCCCGGGGGGCAAGGGGGGGCGGGTCCCCCATTTCCCGAGACTTGAGCCAAAATGGCTACGGACACACTCTCTCTCTCTCTCTCCCATCCCGCAACTATCTCTCACACGGGCGCCTGCTATAGGCGACTGACTAGTCAAGTCCCCGGGTTGAGGGCCGCCTGATTCGTGCTTTTCAGGGGGATGTGGCTGCAGTCAACCTGGAAAGCTCAGGCCATAAATAAAGACTACAATTGCGATAGTGGTGTGCATGGGAGTGCACAACTTCTGTGCACGTTGGCTGTCACTTGCGGGAATTCGACGACATACACGAGCACTAGGAAATCAACCAATACATCGGATCCCCCCAATCTCTCTCTCTCTCTCTCTATCTTTCTGTTGTGCTTTGGGGCAAGGGCCGAGAGCAGCCCGACCCTCACGTTTGCACCACTGCTACACCATTCTGATTGAGCGGCTCGGCTGCATACGGAAGCAGAAGCTCCGACATGCGAAAGCCCAAGTTGGGCGTGTGCTTGCTTTTCAGAGGCTCTCTCTCTCCCTTCCTTCCTTCCTGCAGGCAAAAGTGCGCGAGAACGGACCCGCTCCAAGGCGCCCCTTCCCCTCGTTCGTTTATGAGAAGAAGGGCTTTGGGGCTCCGCAGGGATTATCGCCCCTTCGGTCGTGGGAGCGAGTGTCTGGCAGGGACCCAAACCAACCCTGCAGGAAAACACGCATCCCGGCCTCGTCCACACGCCCACTAAGGCTAGCGGCAGCTAACCCGCAGTAGCAACGCCAAAAAGCAACACCATCTGAACTAAGTGCAGGACCGTGCATATCACCAGTACGATAGAGCGATTACGCTTGGGATTGCTGCTCGGTGCCGCCACACTTCGGGGAAAGTAACACTGAAACAGACAAACATGCTGATCACAAGTTCTTGTGGGTTCCCCTCCTCTCTCCCTCTTTCTCTCCCTCCTCGCCGGAACTAAACATGCAGCCTCGCCTCCGGAACGTCAACACCGAAGATCCTGCACAGCGGTGGGTTTCCATATCCTTAAATGCCGGAACACGCGCCTGGCCTCTGAGGCGCAAGACCCAGACCTCGGATGTTGAGCTCCACCTGCACAGCACGAAAGCCAGCAGAGAGCTGTGTTTGCCGGTGTGCTTCCACCCTGACGAGTATCTGCAGGCCCAAAGTGGGAGGCTTTCCGACTTCTGGCTGGACGACTCTCTGCTAGCGAGGCTTGTCTCACTTGTCTTTTACAGCGGCCTCAGCCTTTGCTTCCATTCTTCGTTCATGGCGTTGACCCCGGATGTTCTGATCGTGCGCTTCCGTCCGGAGCGAAGACACGGATGGACGCCGCACTTCAACATGGCACGAAGGAGCAGCAGTATATGCACATTGCTTACACACGCGAAGTTGTCTCTGTCTTGAAGCTGTGCAGACTTTGACTTTGAGTACTACCCAGCAGTCTCAGATGAAGCTTCATTATCGTCCTTTCTGGGGTAGCGTTGACAATGCATCGTGCTGAAGGGATCTTGATGCACTGGAACCATACTCTTTGATGCAGGTTTCACCATATCCGTCCCCTTCCCAGTGGACGTGGTAAACAAGACTCTACAAAGCACTTCACTAGGACGGACAATGACGGACAGTCAGTCCAGTCAACGTCTTCTGGTTACGCGATGTTCTCAACAGTACCTTCAGGTGCGAATGGGCCAGAAGCGCCCGTGGGGTCTTGTCTTGCCCGAGATTCGCTAGATGGACGTTGTCTTCAGGATGGTCCGGCCTACCGCTACTGCTACTGCCACTGCCACCGCCACCACCACCACCGCGACGACGACCACTACGCGAGAGTTTACTGTTGCTACGACTACTACTGCTGCTGCAACCGACGTCCGAGGTACGCATCGCTGTGCTCGGGAGCGCACCGTGGTGGGCGAGGCTACTTTGTAGTCAGTGAAGACCCGCTGGACGAAGGCGTCCCTGAGCTCAAAGCCGCTCATTTAGAGCTCCAAAGCCTCTCATTTCTGAGTCCTCGACTCCAGAACGGACTCCTTGATTCCTACCGCCAGGGCAGACGGCCGATACTCAATGACATTGGCAATGGTGCCTCGCTTTCGGGGCCACAAGGTGCAAGCAAAGATACCTGTCGCCAACCGAGGACGTGGCCACTACTGGCATCGATCTCCTGTCCAATCCTCCTGCGATTCACGACCGGATTTCCAGGCTACCACCTCCACTCGTACCAATCAGCCGAGTGTCCCCAGGGTGCTGAAGGGCGAAGTTGGGATGCCGATGATGTCCTGAGGCTGTCTGAGGCTTGTTAGCTTTGCCGTGCAAGGACCGAACCGTCATGTCTGAATCTAAGCACAACAATTGAAATTGCAAGCATCATCGAATTGAGTCTGTCCAAGCCACGGGAGCATCGGTATAGATCAGCGTCCAGTTTCCACCTGGGCCCGGTCGCCGTTACTCTTGAACTACCAACGCCAGGCAATGCCATCCACAGGAGAGTTCTGCTGGAATCCCTCGTGGCCGGGGCCAGGCCAAAGCAGGAAATGCTGCCCACACACGAGGCAACACGGGCCTCCTTTGTCCCAGTCAGGCATAAGCACATTTGGCGCGGCACATCTTTCGACAGGGACTGTACTGTACTATGAAGCCCAAGAAAGCGGGCAGAATTCATTTGTTGCATCCACACGGCCAGTGTGGGTCAAGAGCAACAAAGCGATATGGAGATATATGAAAACTCACGAAAGGAATCGAGGAGGAGCTTGCTTCGGATCCACCTCGAGGCAAAGTATGACATCCACAAGACCGAGACCGCAGTGCAAACGCAGCGTTCGTGACGAAGACGGGTTGCCTCGCCTCGGTCTCTCTTCACCGTCCGCCGCGGCGGCGCTCCCGGCTGGGCCCGCCCGCCACACGTGCACCTCGCAACGAAGGTTCTGAGTCTCTTGCGCCTTGCGGCGGTGTAGCCGCTCGGCTAACACTGCGAGGGGGCACCGCTCCAAGACTTCGCTCCAGCAGTCTGCTGCTGCACGCCATTCTTCTTCAACTCTTGGCTCAGCTCATCGGCAGCTTCCTGGGCAGATGCGGCAGTTTTGCATCTTGAAAGCATTCCGCACAAACTGCTCTCCTGCTCCTCCTTGCCGATCTTCTGAAGCAGCTCTTCTAAGCCTTCCCGATGGGACTGGCGGTACAACCTACTACATATTAGCATCTGTACATGAGTATGAACTGCTGAAATCTGCTTATTCGAAACACATTCTTGAATCTGACTGTGTCTTTTCTTTGCTACTGCAGCGATGCCACTAAGTACCTAATGGCATGAAGCCGCACATTCGTGTGTGTATACAGGCATGCATGCAAGTACTCTATGCATCCACCGATGTGTTCATTGATTTATCTAACTGCATGTCCATGTATTTACAACCCATCCATTCAAGCTCCTCCACGGTACCTATATAGTCTTATACATACACACACACATATATCTATATACATAAATTATAAGGGCCCAAGTGACCCAGCAGTGGGTATCTTGAGGGCCCCAGTACCGCACGCAATGGCCGCATAGCGGAAGGCGGTACGCCAGTTTGCAGCTGCCTGGGCAACTGCGGGTGGTAACAGCCAAACCTACAACTGGGATTCCATGCTGGTGGGCAACTACGCCAACCCTCTTCTGAACACCAGCTTCGAGTTCCCGGCTTACATCCGCCACGCCAACAGCAAGAACCTGTTCGAGAACTTGGATGACGAACATGTCATGTTCGGAGTGGCCGTGTTCAATCACCAGGGGCACTTGAAGGACACCATTCCCACAGGACACGAGCACTTGGCCGTCGTCCGGGTCTTCTCGACGGAGGAAGAGCTGCTGCTGCTGATGGATAACGTCCCGAAGTGGGATATGGCCGGTGCCATTCCGTGCACCACGAAATCGAACATGAGCGAGATCAGCTTCATCTTGGTTTGCAGCAGGGACCTGGAAACCGATGCCAAAGCCAAAAGCATGGTGTGTGCCATTGAAGATGCTTTCCACAGTGATGCTTTCGGCTGGATGAGCTGCTTTCTCAACATGAAGAACATGTCGGCCAAGCTGATCCGGAGCAAGACGTCTGTGACAACCGTGGCTACACCACGAACAAGCACTGGGTCTCCGACTCCAATGCCGTCTTCTCGAAAATTATGATGGCTATGATGGAGCGCGAGTTCAACGACACATACGACATCTTCTTCCTGATGGAGATGACGCCGTCCCCATCAAGGACCACTGGCTCGACCAGTTCGAGATGGAGGCCAATGAGATGGCGGACAATGGCATGGCCATCCGCGGGAGCCAGCGGTGTACGCTGCATTCCACAGCATTGATGGCGTCAGCATGATGGAAGGGATGGATGGCCTTCGATGTCGCATTCGCCATGATTACCATGGATGCGATGTCAGGGCACACTAGCAGATGAGCCGTTTCAGACACTGCGCATGGATGCGTGCTTGAACGGGCACGGCGACTTTTGAATTCAGCTGTGTGGGGCGCTTGAAGTTGGCCTCTCCCGGCCCCTGGAGGAATATGCTCAAGCTAGAAATAGTTTCCTGTGCTGTGGAAGCCAATCGCCACGGCGCTTATAATTGCCACACCGCGCTAAATAGCCCAATGTCCTAGCTTGCATGATGTTCCCCTCTTCCCATCGTTTTACGAGGCAGCGCGGAGTCACAATGACAGTAGTTAGTTTGGTTTTGTGGCAGGATGTGGCTTAACCGCTTACGGCTTTTACGTGCTGTTGTGCAGCTGGCCGGGTCTATAGCGGTTTGCCTTCCCTGCCTTAACCCTGACGTGCCAGATTTCTGCTCAGCTTGTGTCTAACATCGGCTAGTGCATACTGGCANCCTGCCTTAACCCTGACGTGCCAGATTTCTGCTCAGCTTGTGTCTAACATCGGCTAGTGCATACTGGCAGTCAGAGGTTTCGTGTGCATTTTAATTAGGCTGCGTACTCCTCTGACAGCGCTCAAATGCAAAAACAGAAGTTATAATATATAGTATATATAAAATATATTATAACATACTATATGTAATATAATATAATATAATATGATATAATGTAATATATAATATTATATATATAGTACGTACAATACACTTCATGACGGCAGCCTTCCACTCCGACCGCTCGTGGGCCGCTGGGAAGCGAGCTGCCCGGCAGGTTGTAGGCTGCTCGGATCACTTCCATGGCCTGGCGCGGAGTAGTGCAGAGTCTCGAGATGAAAGGAAGCCTCGGAGGAGAGCAGCCCTGTTTCGGAGGATTCTGAGTTTGTTTGAGAGGCTCTAGTTAAAACGAACAGGCAGAAGGCTGTGAGTTCGGCCTCCCTTCCTCCCCGGCCCGCTGCGCGCCTTCCCTGGCTGATGTAACTGTAGGCATCCGCGAGCGAGCACTGCGTAGAATTTTTCGTCGGCCCGGCAGCCCTCCTCAACACGGGGCCACCCCCTTAGCTCAAAGTGTCAAAGGGCCCAGGGCCAGATCCTTTGAACCGGCCTTGATCATCTTCTCGTAGACGCTCAAGGCCCTCTCGAAGCGCCTGCGCTTTGCATCCAGGTGACAAGATCGACGTTAAGCCACCAAGCCGCTAAGATCGAGTATGGCCTGTTTTGGAAGCAGGCATGGATAAGGCAGGTGTAAACCTGGATGTTGGGCTTCAGCCCGTGCTGAGAGCTGAGATCCTGGGGATCATCAGCAACTGCATCACAACAGATTCGCGCTCGGTCGCACTGAGCCCCCTGAGCGCCCTGGCCTCGACCATCTGCATTGCTTGACCAAGGCGCCGAGCGTTGCCAAGCCTCAGCAGAAACAGAGCGCTTTTGAGGCCCTGAAACTGAACGAAACGGCCACATACGGCCACTCGCAGATGTCTCGTGTGGATCCAAGCTGCAGCTTCACAAGGATGCTCAAGGTGTAGTTGCTGGGCTTAATGCCAGATGCCTTCATCTCCTCCAACAGACGCAATGCCTCGCTGACATTGCGCTGCTTGGTGCAGCCATCCAAGATCGAGTTGTACATGATCTCGTCCGGCAGGAAGTGGCCGTCCCTCCTCATCTCCTGCGCCGGAAGAAATGGTCCAGACAGAAACCAGGCGCAGGTGCGACTCCCTCCGCTTGGGTGCGTTGGCACTTCTATGTGAGTTCGTATTACCTGTTTCACTTGCTCTTGTCTCGAGTCAAGTCTATTGCTCCTTGCTTGTTCGCAGAGTGCTCCAATTTGCCATTTCACTGATTCAATCCTTCCACTATTCCATTTACAGTCTCAGGCCATGGGCAGCCAACCTAGAAGGGACGCGTGCCAATACTAGTTCGGCTCGATTACCCACGAACCGCACAAGCGCAGATTCAGAGCAAAAAAGCCCCATTAAGACTATC
Source organism: Symbiodinium sp. clade A Y106 (assembly GCA_003297005.1). NCBI lineage: Eukaryota > Dinophyceae > Suessiales > Symbiodiniaceae > Symbiodinium > Symbiodinium sp. clade A. Next base: position 16,613 of record BGNK01005153.1, on the reverse strand, counting down.
TTCTGGCACATCTCACTCATGCCCATGCGCCTCGAGAACACTCAAGGCGCGCTCCACATCACCGTTCAGGCAATAGCCCTTGATGATCGTGGAGTAGGTGATGATGTCAGGCTCGATGTTGGTTTCTCGCATGTCTTCCAAAAGCAGCGAAGCCTTCTCCATCGCATTGCACTTCGCACAGGCATCCAGCATGGTGTTGTAGGTGATAGTGTTGCAGGCAATATTGTTATTTCGCATTTCCTGTCAAGGTCACCCCTCCGACATAGCAAGCTATGATAAGCTACACAGCCAAGCAATCCCTGACAAAATGTGGCCTTGTACACAGCAAGCACTTTGTCAATCCGCTTGGAAACTGCAAAGCCCTTCAGCACGGTCGAGTATACCACGGTGTTGATCATGCTTTTGCCTTTGTTCAACTGCAGCCTGCAGCCTGCTGCAACCTCTCAGGCTGAGACTCAGGACCATTCATGCAAGGGGCGGTCATCATACTGCAATTGGTCCTCCACACCAGGGCGCGCTGGAGATGTCTAGAGTCTAGTGAGTCTAGTGGTTACCCTAAAGTCTGGCCTTGCATGCAACTGCTCGAAGAGCCGCGGTCCTGGACGAGTTGCCAGGCCTCCTCTCCCTGCTTGTTAATCACCAAAGCCTCCACCACGCAGCCGATAGTGATAGCCGTCGGCTTCACATTGTGGCTCTGCCTCGCTATCACATGTCGCCACACGGTTTCTCCATTCCAATCTGAAGCCGAGCCGCAGCTGCGCCCAGAGTTCACGGACCTGATGGAGGTGACCGGCCTCGCCAAAGGCTTTGATCATGGCCCCGTAGATCGGAGCAGAGATGTTCCTGGACGCAGTGCAGGAACACAAACCCCACCGCTAGATTACTACTGTAGGGACTATTGCCACGGAATCGTACAAAACGTGCGAAAAGGATGCTGCTGAATGGACATCTGAGACTCTTAAAAAGGCCCTTCACCTTATATCGGCCAATGAAGTCGGAGAGGCTGTCCAACCTCTTGATTCGGATGCAGGCTTCGATGATCGACGAAAAGAGAACTTCATCGATGGGCTCCTGTACAGCCACAATCGGACCCAAGCTCACAGGCAGAAACCAGGCTCCTCCACGCTGTCAATCAAGCTCAGAACCCGAGCCTCAAGGCAAAAAGGGAGCCTTCCACCTGCGAAAGCCTGTGCGTGCCGCCTGCTTTGCAACCGAGGCACCAAGTCTGTCTCAGCGGAATGCTGCGTCAAGGACTTCAAGAGGATCGAGCAGGTGATCAGGTTCGCCTAGGGTCAATTATTAGACGCAAGTAGCCCCGCATCTGCACGCAAGTCTCGAGGCTGTGCTGGCTCGCTCGCGGCCTGCCTTGAGGCCGGCTTGGAGCATCTGGTCCACAATGCTCCACATACCCGCGCGATCTCGAGCAGCGACTTTCGCATTCAGGAGCTCGTTGTAGGTGACCTCCACAACTACAACTCTGCATATGTATGACTTCGAGAGCACACTCGGGTGCCTTGTTGGCTGCCAGCCCGCGCGAAGTCATCTCCTCACCAGCTCCATGCTTCCCTCTGACTCCGACGTGCCATGACGTGCCCCCTCTTTTCGCGACCCTCTCCTGTACGAGACTCCGTGCCTCACCCAAGCGGCCGGAGGCCAAGTAGCCCTCCAGAGACAAAGTGTCTCTCAAGCTGCTTGTTTGCATTACAGCTTTTAAGGAGGAAGGTGCGGGGCTTGCCCCTGCTTCGCACGGCTTCCGAGCTACGAGTATTCAAACCTTCGCATCACGCTACGACCGCAACCTTGAGAACCGTGTTGTAGCTGACCTTCCGCAGCACTCCACTTGCAGAAGTGGGAGGATGCTTCATAGCTTCACCTCCCTCTGAGTTGCCGACAACATCCACGAAGCCGAGCTGCTTCATCTCCTGCTTCGATCCAATTTCAGCAACGCACAACAGAAATACTCATCATCACGGTGCTCAAGGCACTTCAAAAGCGGCTCCTCAAAGAGTGACAAGGCTGCCTCAATGTCGCTGCACTGGACGCAGGCATCGAGGTAGCCTCAGACTAGAAAATGATAGGATATATGCAACAACTCCGGCCGGTGAATGCAAGGCATGGCTACTGCCAGGTGGCAATTGTAAATCTGGGACCGCATCACAACACCGTTCTTCTTCAGGCGATTGAAAACAGCTGTCACGTTGGGCAGGTCCTGTCACGACCGTTCAGTTACGAACAAGCAGCACAACATGAAAAAGCTCAAAGAGTGTGTCATCCCACTGGGTCCTTGTTCTTCACGTAAGCCTTCATGGTTGTAACCGCACGCTGCATTTCCGCATTGCTGTCCTTGCTGTCCTGCAACACCGAGGGCTGAGCGGGTGACATCAACAAGCCCCCCGGCTAAGCCGAGCTATCCCTTTCAAAAGCATCCACCTGTCGCCTTGCTCAAGACTAATCCTGGCTTCTCCTGCAGCGGCTGCACGCCGATCCGCTTTAGCTGCACTTGCACTTCCGCACCGCGCTGCTCTTTGTTGGCCAGGCAGAGGATCTGCGGAAAGCTGGGGATCGGCAGACTCTGCTACATCGGGGGTGCCCGGCTGCGGATAAGCCAGTATGTTCCCCTGCTGCAAGTGCCCCTCTCTAGCAAGCTGTCTGGTCTTGTTGCATGGCACATTGACATGTCGGCATGAGCGATGAGAAGGAAAGTCCCCGCACCAAAGCACTCAAAGCACTTGAAGCTTATAGCTTACTAACTTATATTCAAGCAGAGGCTGAAAAGGGCCCCCCCTCCCGGCCCCGCCTGTCCCGCCGTATTTGGGGTGAGGAAGCGGGGGCCCGCGTCCGCCGAGTCCGCGTCCGGCAGCTGCTCCAGCTGCCTCAGGGCCTCCTCCAGCTTCCCCCGCTGCGCAGCCTCACAGTGGCACGCTCAGGGCTCACTGCGATGCAGACTGCTCCAGCTTTTCTTCTCTTTGCTGCGAAGTTCTGCAAATCTGCAAACATCCGAACATCCGCACTGTCTCTGTTCCAGTTGTGTGTCGATGAAAAAATTGCGGGACTTCGTCGAGATGAGGGCGAGGGGGGACGACGATTAATCGGTTAATCTAGATCAGCCACCGCAGCGGCCAAAATGGCACGCATCTTGGGCCTCGGGTCGGCGATGCTGCTGCGGAACTTTCAAGGAGGCTGCCACGCCGGCTACTAAGCTACTCAGGCTGGGACGTCAAGGCGTCTTCCGGCAACTTTGAGGCGGTGATGCCCACACCTGTACTGCGCTGCAGAAGGCCGGATGTCCACAGTCAGCTGAGGTGGTCTGTTGCATAGCGCACCAGCAAAATCGCGACGGCGCAGCTGGGCAGCCATCAGCGCGGCCTGAATCCAGCAAGTCCCGCCGGCAAACTTGAGGCTGGAAGAAGTCTGCTGTGGGCAAACTGGGAATGCCGCGTAGGTCGACGTCTCGGCTCGCTTATCCCAGTCCTGTTCAACGGTCTTGCCTAGTCTGGCGTTGCTTCAGTTTCCACTCTCACGAGCACCTGAAGAACCTGCAGAACTGGTGGAAGAAGATCGATGGCCTCAGTAGGATCCCAACGAGATCATCGTACCGCCACGCCTATGTTCAATGCCCCACCCCGCAATCTGAGACATGTTCATCATCACGGAGGAGTGCAGCAGGCAACGCCTCACCGTCCGAACGCTTCAGTGGACCGAGCGGCGCCGAGCTCCATTCCTCAAAGATCTCCAACCTCCATCTCCGAGAGGAGCTTCGCACTCGCCGGCCCTTTCAGAGCCGCGCGCAGCTCTTCTTCCACCTCTCGAAAACCAGAGAAATTCTACGTAGTTCAGAGTCCGCCTGTCGCTGCGCCTCCGAGCCGGACTTCCGGAGCTGGCGCATGGCCGTCAGTGCCTGTGCCCAGAGAGAGGTCGCAGAGAGCGGAAGCCCCGGCTCGGCGGCCGCTCGGCCGCTCGGCCCCGGCCATGTGCCTTGTAGAGGCCCGAGCCGAAGCTGCCGGTCAACTCGGCACGGCCTCGCTTCACCTCCCGGTGCATATACCAGCAGAAATGCCGACTTGTCGGCTTTTTCGAGACGATGCTGAGACGGACTTCGGCGCGCCTGCTCCCAGTGCTTCCAGGACTCCTTGGCTTCCCGGAGCGGTGCGTCCTCCAGCGATGCGAGGGGCACAGAGCGGCTCGTTTCTATTTCGATTTCTGGCGCCACTGGACTGTCGGCCTCATAAGCGTTTGCCAACTTTCCCTTCGTCTTTGTCCTGCACACAAACCAGCAACTTGTCGACGCTTTTGCTGTAGCGAATTCCCGGGCAGCCGACCCTCTCTGAGGCAAACCCATGCACCTTGGCTTGTCGAAAACTCCAGCTGTCAAGCTCCATGCATCTCTATGATCCATGCTCCCCTGCCAACTGAAATTGCAGCGGGGCCACGCCACGTAAACCAGGGCAGCAACCCCGAACATAGCAAGCTCCATCCATACAAGGGACAAGGCCTGGCAGGATAGTGGGAGGAGGTTGAGGACACACAGCTCAGACGGAAGCATCTGTGGCCTCTTGGGCAGCGGATGCCATCAATGACAACGCTTCCACAATGGCCATTTTTCTTGGTGGCAGAGGTTTCCTCGGTGAGGCGACTAGACAAAGATCTGCAACGCTGCAGGACAGACCGATGAAACGCCAAACCATTCAATTCCTATGTCGCTCCTTTGACCCTCATTGACCTGTCCGCGCAAGGCCTGAAACCGAGGCCCGTATCCCTTTCCTTCCCCTAGCTCGCAACTGATCAGTCCAAGTTTCCTTCCTGAAGCTTGACCGGAAGGAAATAAGGCGGGAAGAGGTTTTCCCACCTGAGCTCTGGTCTGGAAACATCACAGCACTCTGTCAGCAACATTGAGTCCGGTGTGCATATGCCATGACGCTGTGCCATTTCCAGACAAGCAGCGCACTGTTAAAGCGCTTGTGAACTTCAATGGGGCTTCAATCAGAGCCTCGGCAATGCTCCGCATGATCAGACAGACCCGCTGGACTCGAAGCGGGCGAGTGGGTTGTGCAGTTGCAAGGCAGTCACCCGGAAAACGACAACTACATCAATATGCACAGAGGAAGAATTGTCTGTTCATCACAGCCAAGGATCTGATCGCAGCACCTAGGCTAGGATATTTAGGCTTGAGCCCATAGCGGACGGATGCATCAACCCGCGGCAAACGGCAGAGCTCACTGAAATCAGGTTCAGAAACTGGTGAGCGCCCGGGAATCAGGCCAAGTTTAGAGGTCGGGTCTGTGGTTGGGTTCCACCGAACCTCAGCCGGAAAAGCTTTGCCCTCAAGAACGACTGCGCTCCCACGCCAGATCGAGACGACTGCCAGATCGGCTATTCGGCCTGAAACATCTGACCTGCACACACGTTCCACACGAAACCTCATTCACTACAGGCTACACGGCTACACCCTCCATGTGCCTGTTTTCTTTTGAGGCCGCGAAACCACGGTCCAGAGACTTGATGGCCTTCCCATGTAAACCGCGCAGCAGCAAGGCCGAGCAGGTGGCTACTAGCTGTGTGCGTGTGCATGCGCATGTCAATGTGTTCTTAGTGTTCTTGATCCTGCTTTCCGCCTCCAGCAGAGCCCCTCTCGCAGCCAGGCGCTGGCTCTCGGCCTGCTGGGGCTGCGAAGCCTCGGAGTCTGGTTGGCCAGGTCGGGATGCCTGCAATGCCAGAGAAAGAGCCTCCCGAACAAGCAACGAAAGAAGCCGCCATAAGCCGCCTGTTGCGTGGCAGCAAAGGCAGAGCCGTGCCCCAGGATCACTACAATGGTGCCCGCCAACAGCCCCACCTCAACCAGAGCATGCATCAGCAGCATAGCTTCTATCTGTTGCATGCCCGTGTTATATGTCAGAGGGAAGCACTCGTTGGCAAGCTTTTTGGAGACATCTGCGTCGAGCCGCACGACCTGCGGTCAGATGCAGCAGGCACCGAGGGCAGAATGTACAAGCAGAGACGCGTCCTGGCGTCCAGGCAGTGGTTGTCGTCGCCATCTTGTGGCAACTACCGCTCAAGACTGGAAGTAATTTGATATACTGTAATGTGTGTACCACTTGAAACAGATGGCAGAAATAATATTACGTGAGCGAGTGGATCGTGTAATGTGGAGCTACCTCACTGTCTTAGCATTCACAGTGCATGCAAAGGTACATGCGGAACGGAGACAAGCAGAAACAGCTACAAATCCATCCTTCGTATCGGCAGCGACCCTTGCAGGCGATGAGTTGGGTGGATAGCACCAGAAGCCTTTTACCGCCGCATTCTCCGTTCGGTACCAGACCACTGCAGCAGGTCGACCCAGCGGCTGCCGTTCAAGAAGCGGAGCTCGCTGCTCCACTCCAGGCCTCCGATTCCGATGTCAGAAGACTCGGTTGGGGGCAGAGGGGCTCGGGTCCAGGACGGGATCTTGATCCCGGGCTTGATGTAGGCTGGCTTTGCGGTACTCGAAAAGCCCCCCACTCGACGTCGTTCCTGATTGGTGCATGGTCATGGGGCCCAGGATTCACAGCCGCCCCTCTCCTCTTGACAATGATTGCTCTGAACCATAGCAGTGCTCACACAAGCCATGTCAAAACAGTTGACAGTTCGTGGGTGTCGGTGCAGTATCCGGTCAGATGCCCGGTTTACGCCCGACCATTCTGCAGCCAGAGCTTTGCCGAACCACTCCAACGTGTGCTAGCCGCCCAGAGTGTCGAACGATTCAACAAGGCTTCAGGTTAGTCTCTGTTGCTGACTGTTGAGTTTTCTGAGAAAGAATCCTCGACGACTTCTGAAGCAGGTGCGAAGCCTGTGTGGTTGCGGAAGCTCTCCGCGAATGCCACCAGGCCTCGTGACCACCCCACACATGCATACACACAGGCAAAGCAGTCTTCAGCCGCGCAGACCATGCACACACCTTGTATCACAGTATCGACATGATCGAGGCAAAGTCGAGGCTTGCGCAATAAACGCCTCGCCACTCGGCTCGCTGCTGTCTTAACAGGCGGCCGAGCCTTCGAGCCACTTTTATGCCACGACTTCACGACATCGACGGTGGTCAAGCCTGCTGTACGTCTCTGCTGCCTCTGGAAGTCCAGAAACCGGGTCCTTGCCAATCTTTCAAGATTCTGCAGACAAATCTTGAGAAGACAAGCTCTCCTGCTTGCCACCTGATGCGATGCCGAAGGGCACATTGGTCACAATCCTTAAACCGGTGTGGGCAGAGCTGAACGCGCAAACGCGCAGCACATGCTTCTGACACGTCGGAGGCCGAGCCGCAAAGTAGGCCGACCTCGTGAAGACTCAACGAGGAGCTGCCGCCTACTGAGCTTCCGGCTCGCATGCCCAGGCCTTGCAGCATTTGCACCACCTTCGACATCGAGCCCTGCGTCAGAAACAGAAAGCCACATCAAGCTCTTGTCTTCATGAAGAGTTCGCTGGTTTGCAAGAAGCAGCTGGGAAGCATCTCCTGGCGCCGTGGAGCTCTTCTTTACTCTTACTGGGCAACGAGAACCAAGCGCCAACCTCCCGAGCTTCCCAAGCGTCCCAAGTGTGAATCTGGCTTGCTTCTCAGAGCCTGGGCCTTGAACCCTTAAGCATCTTTAAACCCGAAATTGGCCTGCACGAGTTGCACTTTGCACGGAACGCGCTCCGCGAGGCTCTCGAGGTCCGTCTTGCCGGCCTCTCCGACGGAACGCGCGGCCGCTTCCGGCGAAGGCGAGAGGGATGTGAAGTCACCATGTTATGATACTAGGTACCACTCCCTCCTTTCGCCTCATGCTGCTCCCGCGCTGCCGATGATTAAGCTGCTGCTGCTCCGGCTCCTACTGCTGCCTGCTACCGCGGCTGTTACTACGACGACTACCGCTGCTACTGCTACTTACTGCTACGTACATACGTACGTACAGCGACGACAACTATACGATAATAATTATGATCATAATTTATAATGATGATGATGATGACGACGACTTCATCGTGCCTTGACCGGCTCATTCTCCGGCAGCTGCACGCGTCGCAACGAGCGCCGCAGGTTGGCTCGTGCACGCCCAAGTTGCTCCTGTGCACTCGGGTTTCAACTCAGCTTTACGGCCTAAGGTTAGGATTCAGGGCTTTCGGATTAGTTGTTGACCGAATTTTTTCCTACCACGGAAAACCACGTCTGGAACGCCTTAAACTAGACCCTTTTTTGCTGAGCCCTGCTGATGAGAGGCCTGGTGTTGAGATTTCCCCATACCCGACCTCCCGCCTACCAGTCTCAGATTCCCTCAACGGACCTGCTGTGGGTGGACATAGACTACGGTACGAGTCCAACAAGGTCGCGCGTTCCGTTTTGATTCAGCGCTGTTAGCAGATCGCGGGAAGTATTGTTGCTTCTGCGAGACTTTCAAGCCAAGCAAGGCTCCATGTTCGTCAGGGGCATTCACCACGTCCAAGTGGCCACTGCTGATGGCTTCAGACACACACACACACACACATACTTTTGAACAGCTGATCTGGTTTCATCTCGGACAGAATGTTGAGGTTTTCAGCGCATAGGGTATGGGATTGCAACTGCAGGATCTTAACAACACACATTCAACTTGAATCTCCTCCGAATTGTCGCTGCCCAGCAACCTCGACTTCGGCATGTAGTGGTGGTACCCGTTGACACTGCTCATGCTTTCATTATGCTGCGAGTCAGGCATAAAGAAATGACCAGCAGCAGACGAAGCATCTGCTGACAGTTGCATTCCGCAGCCATCAACTGCAGCAAGTGGCGTTAGCTTTGAAGCTGCTGGGTGCGGCTGCACTTGCAGTGACGAGGCGAAGTCGTCAAACGCCTCCGACAAGCAACACTGCGACGAGAAGTCGTCTATGTTATCACCATTGAAGGCCTGCGAGGAATGTGAAGGGAAGGCTTTGAAGGGGTAGTACTTCAAGTGGTTCCCAGACAGCTGGTCCAACACCAGGCCCAGGGCTTCTACCAGGATGGCCTTGACAGGAGCCCACCTACCAAAATAGTGCATGTAACCAAGGCAGCAGCAAATGCCGACAGCGAGCCCCGGAACCGCAGAACGGATCCCAAAGGACCAACTCCTCGTCGTTGTGGAGAGCAGCGCTCAAGCGCCTTTGCAGCGGTGTCGCCTGCACCTTCCAACAAAACCCGTCAAACACTACTACGATCTAACGTTCGTTGGTCTCGGGAAGCGGCACACCCAAGTGATACTCGATGCTCTATGAAACGACAGTGCCCGTGCTCCCTAGCTGATATACTGGCTCCATTTTTCCGCCACGCGGCGCAGGCAGCTGCCAAGGTCTCCCGCAGCGAGGCGTCCCCAACTGCCTGCAATGACTTCTGTTCGGACTAGTGCGCCCAATAATCGGCACAACAGTGGCAAGCTGGAGGCAGAACATTGCAACCATCATGCTGTTGCAACAAGCACATGGATACCTACACCGTCGTTCCACGCCAACGTCTGTAACATCTGCAAGTCCCAGTAACTCACGAACATCGAACACAGCAACCATCTGGATCCCGGATCATGTGTAGCCGGGGTGTAGTCAGTGTAGTCTTGCTTCACGCTTCTGGCTTTAGCTTTGGATATTCGGTCGCTCTCCCAGTCGTGTTGGAAGCCCTTGCTGTGCCTGCTGTTTAGCAGCTCCTTCCATGCCGAAGACGGGAATCTCTAGAACTCTGAAACGAGGACTTGACTGCCGGATAGCATGGGCCTTGCGGTGCCCTCGCTTGTGCAGAAGTCCGGAGGCTGCCATGCTCACCTGCTAAGGTGCGACGATGGTCTCAAAGGCCTCCCTTCATTTCGAAACAACTTTCGGATTAAACAAAACGCTTGACATCAGCGACACGGCTTGTTGCAAGTCTTGTGCCTGGCATTCGTCGTGCCGCAGCCGGACTCTCACCTCTGGCGGCACGCTGGGAGCTGGAGCTTCGGAGCAAGCCTGACATCAAAATCGGGTCTGCGATGAGGCTCAAATCTGACAGTAACCTGCCAACTGCATCTTCTCAATCTTTTCGAGCCTGTCTTCTGCCACTCTTGCTGTTACTGCTCGCTACGCGGCTACTGCACCTGGTCGCTGTGCAGACTAGACTCTAGACCGCCTGAGATAAAAATTCGAGCAGGGTCGCTGAAGAGCCCAAGGTCGCCAGGATGGACTCGGCGACACGATCTTGAACCAGGCGAGTGTGGTAGAGCCGTGATTTCTCCTCACGTTTGAAAAGGCTCAGTGCGATCACGATCATTCTGCCCCTGTCATGTGACATCGCGTAACTTCCCATCGAGCGTCTGAGGAGACCTTGATGACAGGAGCACCTGCTCGACCTCGTGAACAAAGGAGCAGGCAGGGCTTCTGACGCCCGCCCCGGCGCGACCCTAACAAGAGAAGCAACCGAGCGTCACCCCAGTAAGGGGCTCAGGACCTCTTCCGTCTCAACCAAGGCTGAACGGCCACTGGCATCCTTCGGAGATCTTTACCAAAGAAACTCGGCACCCCCATTTCACGATGGAGCCTAATCCTTCACAGCCCTTGGCATCCTACCGGTCCTTGCCGAGAGCGAGATATTGGTCCCAAGGTAGTCTTCGAAGTCCCTTCTCCAAGGAGCGCCTCAGCGAGACACACGAAGCATGTCGTCCCTGTGAGATGTAAGCAAAGCCTGCGATGGCTTGCTCCAAGTCAAGGGCACATCTGGTGCATGGAAGGGTTCCCCTACATGCACCAACACAGATTCGGCCACTCGACTTTGCAGCACTGCACGCCAAAGCGTTTCTGTCGTGCCATGGACAGCAAGTCCTGCTTCGTGCGGTCTCTCAAAAAGCACCGACGCAAAACCAACAACGAACGGCCTCCTGCCATTGTCTCGAAGCGTCCAGGTACGCCAAGCACTTGCAACTCGCGCTCCAAACCTTTGGGTGCAACAAGGCGGAAACAGGATCAACACGCAGAGAAGCTCAAAACTGCCAATGACATCAATGCAGGCGAGCTGCTACGTTCTAAGCCAGGTGATGTCACCAAAAACAGTCGGCGAAGTGCCTGGCTGCGACTTCTTTCGCAAAGACGCGTGAAAGCCATTTTCATGCACCCGGCCTGGTTGGCATTGGAAAGAGGAGAGGTCAAGGCCATGGGCCATGGGCCACTAGTCTTTCGGAAAAAAGAAGGGCAACAGAGCTACATGGTAAAAATCCGCAGCGGCCAGCTATGCCAAGGTTTACGAACAGAAATGTCATGCATCTAATTGTATTCGAGTCTTGCCAAACATTGCAAAACACCGTAGCAAGAATGCAAACAAGCAGTATGAGTATTGAGCATAGCGATTCCTGACGTTGAAAACAAACAGCACAAATATTTGCTTCATGTGTGCAAACTGTTCTCCAACTTGAAGCTAAGCTCGAGCAACAGCTCCGCCAATCATGTTTCCACTCAGTCAGAAATCTCTTGGCGTGTCCTGACATCGAAACGCATCACCATTTTTTTGGCGTGAGTCGGGCGCGCAAGAGGCAAGGTGAAACTCCGGAACAGCGCACAAGAGGCAGGGTTCCGGAAGGGCACGCAAGCGGCAGGGGGCAGGGAAGTGCAGGCAACACTGAGGGTACCGCAGCATGGACAATCACGATGATTCGAGCATGACCCTCGTCGGTGTTTCCTCGAGAGCAAGACCTGCACGGTGAAACAGAGGCAACCCGGCGTATGCGGGTGCGATGCCAAGCATCGGAAGTCTGCGGCAACCCAAAGCCGCCGGCAAGGAAACCGCAGGTGCGTGCGTCAATAGGACTCCTGCCGGGATGCCCCCTTTTCCTTCTGCTTGACTGCCTCAACCATCTTCTGGATGCATGTATTGCGTGGTGGGGATCAACACCTGCTGAGTGGTGACGTCCTTGAGTCAACCCGACACAATACAAACTAACACAAGAAATGGCAACAACGATACATTTAGATATACTGCAGTTTCCCAATGTTCGAGTGGATGTCATGATTTGATAAGTCTTTGCGGCTACCTTGGGTCCTCGAACATCTGCTTCTTGAGACTTCCAAGATGGCCGAACAACCTGGTTTTTCTCCCAATGACCGCGCCGAAGTTCATCTTGACGATTTCCCTGGCTGCCGACTGGCTCGGCGTCTCAGTCTTGGCATCGCCTCCTTCAATGGGCGACCAACCTTTCTTTGCCATGTTCTCCATGTGCTGACGGGTGAGGTTGTCCATCACCAAGTCGTCGAGGCCGAAGTTGTCCCACATGTCGTATGAGTCGAAGTCCACTTCATCACCCAGGCTGAACTCCACGGTGAGCTTCGAGAGTGCCTGGCTGCACAAGAAGATGTCGCCACCAAAGTTGTCGTAAAACGCCTTGGCAAGGTCCTCTGGCATGCCCCACTTCGTCGTCAGCATCTCGATCATGGCTACCTCCTCAACTTCGGGTGCCACGATGATGTTTAGCGAGTCGTACTTGCCCCTACCCAGCTGCTCAATCCGGTAAGAGAAGGCGTACTCGGAGGCCACCAGGACCACGCAAGCCTCAGGGGGATGTGTGGGACTCAGTACCTTAAGAGCAAGAGAGGGGATAGTTGAAGCCAGATTGCTACAGCCATGCTTTCACACCAACATGCCGCGGACACCTTCCTCTGCTGCTTGCTGATAGCCACGAAGAGGGCGAGGGCAGCTTCCGCTGCAGCCTTCTCACCCCGTTGCCACCATTGCCGTCAGGAAAGGCTATGCTAGCTTCGTCGATGATGATGACGGGAGTCAGGCCATCAGCACTGGCAGCTGCGACGAACTCCTCGACGAACTGGCTGGGTTTCTTGACACCCATTGTTGCCGCGACTGTTGCAGCAGCTGCTGCAGCCACCTTCAAGCCCTGGTCGCTTTCCCTCGCTTCTGCCTTGCTCAGCACCGGAAGGAACTCTCCCATAACAGGAAGCGGATTCCCTCGGTTTCGAAGCCTTTGGAAGCCTCTCCGAGGCCGGTGTTTTACGCAAAATCCCCTTATGAGAGACACAGTCGAAGCCTACATTCGAAGCCTCCGAGGCCAGATTCCCTCGGTTTCGAGGCCTTTCGAGGCTTTTCGAGGCCTCTCCGAGGCCGGTGTTTTACACANGTCGAAGCCTACATTCGAAGCCTCCGAGGCCAGATTCCCTCGGTTTCGAGGCCTTTCGAGGCTTTTCGAGGCCTCTCCGAGGCCGGTGTTTTACACAAATCCCCTTAAAACGGACACATCCGAGGCCTCAGGGGACTCGAATCTATATAATACTAATTAAGGGGTCCCCAAACTGTCACCACCTCGCCCGCGTCAGCCCTCCAAGCGAGCCGCCCACTTAGAATTTTNCCCGTGGCGAACCGCACCCATGTAGCCCTTGCCTGAAGTCGTGTTGGGGCTGAGGTGGGGACGAACGCCTTCGAACTCGAACACTTGCAAGGCGTCGCGACCACGGCGATGAAAAGGTTTGCGCCAGATGCAGGTACGCATGAAGATGCACTTGCAGTGGCGAAGCCTTCTCCATGGTTGCGGATGTTCCTTCCGCCTTCAATTCACGAGCGAGCCCAGCCAGGAAAGCCAAGAAGC
>BGNK01005152.1:24818-37865 GCA_003297005.1 Symbiodinium sp. clade A Y106 | reverse complement strand
TGTTGTTGATGCAGTGTCATGCGTAGTTTCGAGGGGGTTTGGGCTCATCACCTGTTGATGATGTCTTGGGGATGGGGTGCTATTAGCCGTCACAATAGAGTAGTGAGTAGGTGCAGGACACGCACCGTTTTGTGCGTGTCATCCTTGCTTGATCTTGAGCCATGCATTCGATGGCCAACTTCTCGATTTGTGCGTGTCAGCACCTGCGCTTAAGCGACCTTGGTACACTTCTCGATTTGTGCCTGTCAGCACACATGCGCAAGCAACTTGGTACACTTCTCGGATTTGTGCACCTGGGACGAACATATATATAATATGCATAACTAGTATATGCATGGGCGTTTAGGGTTTGAAGGGTCCAAATTTCGGAGAAGCGGCTTCGGGCGTTCTCTTGTGGGATCTGCTGATATGTTTTTAGGTATGGGGTTTCGGATGTTAGGCTGACTCAGACCCCGAAAGCTGCATCGTCCTTTTGATGCATGTGGCCTGTGATTCCCTGCGGGTTCATCTGCTATACGACCATTAAGAACTTCACCACGGGTTTGGGGTTTAGGATCTAGATTACCTTACGTCATGGAGACATGATTGGCAAAGTTCGATTTGGCGGAAGGACTTGAACGATCTTCCATCCCAAGCTGTCAACATTGCACCAGGGCAATACATCTATACTCCGGGACCGCAGGTAGCATGTCATATAGGCGCCTGAGAATTACTAATAGTATACGTCACGGCCCCTTGTCATACTTATGCAATACAGCTGTACCCCTAACCCTTCTCTAATTATCGAGGCCTTTCCGGTAGGAAGTTCTTTTGCTCCACAGTATATATATATATACTGATGCCTTCTGTCTACATTTCCGTGGGTGGCAAAACCTAGAGCCCCACGCCCAAAGCTAAGCCCCCAAGCCTGAACCCTGAGCCGCAGCCTGCACCCTAAACCCCAAACCCTAAATCCTAAGCTCCCAACAATCCCTAAACCCTAAACCCTAAATCCTGAGCTCCCAACAATCCCTAAACCCTAAACCCTAAATCCTAAGCTCCCAACAACCCCTAAACTCTGTGTTCGAACCTCGAGGCCCTGAATATCTTGGCTGCACGGCTGCGGCCGGTCAGGGATGTAGAGAATGTAGATGTAGCGGGTGGGATCGCGAGTCAGCCCCAAGCATCAACGAAGACCCGTTCACCCCAGAAAGGTTTTGGGTTTTAGGTGGGGGCCCTATATAGCTGCCTTCTTGCTTCAGGATTCGGAGGGTTTGGGTAGGGCTTAAACCATCACCTTATACCCAGTTCGTCAAGTCCACTCTATAGGCTACAGGGTTTAGAGTTGTATTCCCAGGTCCAGCGGCATTCGGTGTTAGTGCCTTCCTTCCAGCGCCTCGATGACGAGGACGGAGTTCAGGTTTGAACGGGGGTTTGATGGCTTGTGTCCCCTGAAATGGCCACGCTGTTGTCGTTGAAGGCTGGCGTTACGTCTAAGAAGTCATGCTGAACATCGGTTGTTGGCCGAGACTCCACATATACCCTTTTTTGAAAGACAACGGTTTTTGTAGGGCTACTTTGCCAGAGTTCGGTTGCCCCAAGCCCTAAACCCACTGTGCCCCGGTCCCCAGGATAGAGTTTAGGGTTGAGCCCCTGACCAGGTTCATCTGCACCCTGTCCGGTTAGGGTTCTATATTATTTAAAGGGGTCTATATGGGCGACTATAAGGGCTATTATAAGGATGTAATATAGGGGCCTTAATGAATTTCCCACGTAGCACGCACGCCGAATTTCTGCAGAGGTCCGGATGTTAACTCGAAGCCTTGACGCCGCCCGTTCGGAGTTGAGGCTTTCTTGCGAAATGGCTTAAACCTTAAACCCTAAATCCTAAATCGTAAATCCTAAACCCTATAAATCCTAAATCCTACACACTAAGTCCTAAAACCGTGTACCCTAAAAGTTCAAGGGAAGGGATCTGCGCAGTACTATAGGGGTCTTAATCATTAGAAGAGGGTTTATGGGGTTATACCGCACCATATAATTGTAGTAAGAAGCCCCCCCAACCCTGTTCTAATTATTAAGGCCCTTATATCATAGAACCCTACTATAGATCCCTTGTAGTAACCCTTATAGACCCCTTTAAAGGAACCCGATTCTAATTGTTAAGGCCCTTACGGTAAATTTTAGCCCTCAACCGACGTCTGTTCAAGAAGGAGCAGCACCTGATTCTCGGCTGTCTCAAGGCTCCTTTCCGAACGAAACCGTTTCGGAGATTTGGGCGTTTAGAGTTGTTAGTGTTTAGGGATTGGGGTAGGGTTTAGGAAGTTTAGGGTTTAGCGAGTTGGGATCGTTTTGAGGTAGTGTTGCAAAGTTGTAAAGTGGTTTCTGCGATCCGTGAAGCCAGTTTGCAGGGGACCTGTATGTTCGTCACGCTGCGTCAATGTCCGCGTAGCCGTTGGTTTCTTAAAGCCCGGTTTCGGAGGCATGTTTCTTTGCCATAGACTCTCCTCGTGCATCGAACTTGTGGGTTAGATCCTAAACACCAAGCCCTAAACCCTAAACCCCAAACCCCTAAAAATTCATCTTCTCCACAGCACATGCTCGGCAGTGTGTGAGCTTGGCCCCCCATCTCCACGGCGCTAAATCCCTACATTTCATGTATCCGGACAGTATAGAATTTGGCTCAACATACCTATATAGGGACTAGTTTAAGGCCAAACTATATACTGTTGTTGGTACGTGTACCCTTATAAGGGAGTAGGGAGTCGGCAACCCCGGGTGGATTATTGCCGTAATTTAGGCTACTTGAAGCGATGTCTGCCTAAGGCCGGAATCCCTGCTTAGGCTTTACGGTTATTCTGTTGTCTTTCATGCTATGTTCGGGTTGAGGATGCTGGATGCTCGGTTTTGGGTGTGCGGCTCGAGTGGCGCGTATCTTCATTGGGATGACCGGAACCCCACACAGAAAAGGCATAAATTCGAATTTAAATCCACATTGAATTTGAAATTCTACCATAATCATCTTGGATGAGGCAGGATTTCGAATTTAGAAAAGGATTAAATTCAAATTTATTCCCCTCCCGGGCGGGGCATAGACATCGCACCCAGATGGCTTAAATTCGAATTTAAACCTCTGAACCAAGCAGCGGCCACCAGTCGGGCGACAGGGGACGGATTTAAATTCGAATTTATGCCTTTTTACCGCTTAGGGTTTAAATTCGAATTTAAGCCATAGGCAATGGAGGAAGATTTGTCTAGGGAAAGGTCGGGCTGTCTAAGGGTCGAAGGGCCTAGGATTCAAGGAAAAGGCACGGGGCAGTAAAGGGCAGCAAAGCGCAGAAAAGGGCAGTAAAGGGCAATAAAAGGCAGTAAAGGGCAGCAAAGGGTGGTAAAGGGCAGTACAAGGCAGAAAAGGACAGAAAAGGGCAGTAGNGCAATAAAAGGCAGTAAAGGGCAGCAAAGGGTGGTAAAGGGCAGTACAAGGCAGAAAAGGACAGAAAAGGGCAGTAGACGGCAGTAAAAGGCAGTAAAGGGCAGTAGAAGGCAGTAAAGTGCAGTACAAGGCAATAAAGCGCAGTAAAGGGCAGTAAGGGGCAGTAAAAAGCAGTAAAGGGCAGTAAGGGCAGTATAAGGGCAGTAACTGGCAGTAAAGGGCAGCAAAAAGCAGGAAAANCAGTAAAAAGCAGTAAAGGGCAGTAAGGGCAGTATAAGGGCAGTAACTGGCAGTAAAGGGCAGCAAAAAGCAGGAAAAGGGAGAAAAGGGCTGTAAAAGCCGACAAAGGGCAGTAAAGGCCAGCAAAAGGCAGTAAAGGGCAGTAAAAGGCAGTAATGGGGTAAAGGGCAGTAACAGGCAGTAAAGGGCAGCAACAGGCTGTAAAGTGCAGTAAAAGGCAGAACAAGGCAGAACAAGGCAGAAAAGGGCAGGTAAGGGCAGTGAGGGGTAGTAAAGGTAGTGCAGGGTAGCAAAGCGCAGTAAAGGGCAGTGTAGGGCGAGGGCCATATCGACTCAAGATGGTTGGAAAACTTGGATATCTGCACAGACACCTACACATACATAGATACAAGGATGCATATAAATAAATACATAGAAGATCCATAGGTACATATATAAATACGTTAAGTTTGAATGTTCTGAGGAAACCTTAAACCTTGTCGAATCCAAATAGTGTAAGCCCTGCTAAGACGGAACCCTGGAAGGTTTGAATTCGAATTTAAACCCTGCAAGGACCAAAGCCTGAGCATTTTAATTCGAATTTAAACCTTGCGGCGAGGACAACTTGCAGCTTTTAATTTGGATCTAAGCTGCAGTCGGCATTCNTCCCGGATTAAATTCGAATAAAACCCTTGCATTGGAAAGGGGCTTTAAATCCGAATTTAAGACCCCTAAACCCATGGGAGATTAAATTCGAATCTAATCACCCTCCATGCCGGGACAAACCACATGAGGAATTAAATTCGATTTTATGCCTTCGCCACCGGAATGAATTAAATTCGAATCTAAACCCCCCTGCCGGGCACCGGAACCCCACACAGAAAAGGCATAAATTCGAATTTAAANGCCACCGGAATGAATTAAATTCGAATCTAAACCCCCCTGCCGGGCACCGGAACCCCACACAGAAAAGGCATAAATTCGAATTTAAATCCACATTGAATTTGAAATTCTACCATAATCATCTTCATGGATTACGAACCCCCAAGCCCATATGCCGCAAGGATGTTCTGGGTGATGTGTATCCCTAAGGCAAGCTCTATAAACTTGCAGCCCCCAAACCCTAAACGCCAAGCCCCAAACCCCATCGTCAATCCCCGAACCCTAAACCACCACCCCCTTAGCCCCAAACCCGACAACGAATACCTGAGCCCGTTATCCCGCAGCAGCAACAGCAGAGGGTTCATACTTAGGATTAAACGTTTAAGGTTTTAAATTTAGGTCTTATAAGTTCAGGACAACAGGGTTATGGGTACTAGAATTACTAGAACGCATGTGTTCATTAATTGTGCAGCTTTTGCAAACTACATGGGTAACTGGGCTTCCACGGGAGAGCAGCGTGTCTGAAGGATGTCTTTGCGGGCACCCTCTCTTCACCTAGGGTGGTTTGCAATCAGAATTGATTTAGGGTTTACCCATATGCTCCATAGTGGTTCCCTTTTGGGGTTCATATTTAGAATCCGACAAGGTAATCCCCAAAAGGAACTACTATGGAGCCTACGGGTAGTCTTTTCCCATCGACTTGTTCGTGTCAGGCTCATGCCAACTTCAACTTTGGCCAGTTCCTGCAGGCACTGCGCAGGGTCCGCTTACTTGGGGTTTGGGCTTAGGTTTTAGGGCTTAGGGGTTTAGGGTTTAGGGTTTAAGGGTTAAGGGTTAAGGGTTTAGGGTTTAAGGGTTTAGGGCTATATAGGGTTTAGTTTAGGGTTTAGGGTTTATACAGTTTATATATGCTTCAGGCAGATGGAGACATACCTAGGGTTCAAGAGTGCTTCTGGAGAGGGTCCTGCGCGCGCAGGACTCAGGTGGGCTAAGCCGCGGCCTGTAACCCCAAAAACTCTAAACTCTAGAACTTTAACCCCCGCGAAAATCCCCGCCCATACCAAAAACAGAATTTACATTCAAAGGAATCTGAGACCCACCCCAAGCCCTACAACCCTAACTTCATAAATCTTAAACCCTCACCCCAAGCCCATCAACCCCATGCTCATAGATCCTAAACCCTGACCCCAAGCCCATAAAACACCCAAAATTGAACAACAAAACTATAAACCTGAAGCCCGAACCCATCAGCCTTTAAATTCATGAGCGCTAACTTTAGGGTTTAGGGTTTCGGGACCAGGGGCTCAGGGTTTAGGGTTTAGGGTTTCGGGACAAAAGCCCATAAACCCAAAGCTCACTTGGAGGGTCGGTGGACTTAGTAACTAGACTCATAAGTACCCTAAAAGGGATCCTCATTGGGGTTATGAGACTTATAAGTCTGAAGAATAACCACTTCCTAAGCCCCCGAACCCTAACCCCTAAACCCTAAAGCCTAAACCAAAACCCCAAAACCCTACAGCCTAAAGCCTAAACCCTAAACCCAAAGCCCTCCATGCATGAACCCTCATCCTTTTACCTGAACCCGGAAATCGCTCGCATGGAAAGGCAGAAAGCCTCCCGGTCAGCCTCTTCAAATGCAAGGCCAGTGCAGTGCTAGGTTGGGGGGGGGGGGGGGTAGGTTTTCGGGTATTGATAAAAATTTAGCCCCTACCTGGGATTTCAATAAAACCTACACTAGGTCATAAGTTAGAGTTTTGTAGGGCTCGGGGTGGCAGGCAAACCAGCAGGAACACTACGACAGCAACACCAGCGTCACCACCGCCACCACCACCGCCACCGCTACCGCCACCGCCACTCGCCACCACCACCATCACCACCACAACAACAACGATAAATGCAACAACAAAAAAGCCCTACACCCTAAAGGCAGAAGACGACTGCGCTTCTGAGGAGTTGGTGATGTCCCAGGAGGAGACCATGACAAACGTTTTCGGCGTCGGCCTCGGTTTCAGGGTGAATGGGGGGCGGTTTGGGGTTAGGCTGTAGGGTTTAGGGTTTATAGGGTTTAGGGCTTTTTAAGGGTTTAGGGGTTTAATTCGGGCTTATAGGGTTTATAGGGTTAAGGGTTTAGGCTTTAGGGTATGGGTTTCGGCGTTCATCCCCACTTGTGTGGTCAGTGCAAAGCGGGCCACTCTCAGCTCAAGACAACGACAAATTTAGCAAATCGGTCAAATCGAGCCGACACTAAACCCTAAAATCCTAAACGCACAGGACTTGTACATTCACCTCTGGTACGGCTTTTGCTATTCTTTTGCCAGTGTAAGAGCCTGAACAATCGGACCTGGGTTTGGGTGCGGCTTTATACTACAAGCAGATTCGGGAAACTTCGGAAATACTGTTTTACTATTCCTAGCAGCCAGAATTCTGCAGGTACCATATGGCCGCATGTACTTGTAATGACAGACTCGAACCCCTGAAGGTTTCTTTCTCTTCACCGTCTTCATGTCCCTCTGCGCCATTCTTGGTGTGAAGAGCCTGCAGCTCAGCAATCTTGACTGTCCCGGAAGACGTTCCCTCGGTCAAGGAAGACTGAAGTTGGCGTTGCGCCTAACTCAAAGGAGCCAATAATCGGGTAATGAGGGAACCTGATTAAGAAACCCTATGACTCCAAAATAGTAGGATTCATATAAGGAACCTGAAGGCTTGCATGCTGTTCTACGGTTGAGTGCTGCAGACTGTTCACCAGTGGCTTATACCTAACAGTGGCCTACAACAAGTTTAGGCATGATTTGAACACCATGGGTGCCGTGTGGCTTTCAACTATGGCCCCGAAGAGGCTGATACCCCTTACCAATAGGGTCCATATATAAAACTACTACTATGGGATTAGATCCCCAAAGACATAATAAGGATGGTCTTTTGGGACCTAATTCCATAATGGTAGTATATATGAACCCTCTGGGTTACACCGAAGCAACTACTAATACGCCGTGAAAGACTTTAAGGATCTTCTATAAGACCTCTGTTACTAGATCTACTAGAGGATATCGGGCGTTCCGGGGAAGACTGTTCGGGCAGTAGGTTTTTGATCGCTCCTCGTAATGACTGTACCAGGAGCCCTAAATCGTAACCCCACCTGGCTATCAAGGGGACCCATCAATATGGTGCTGTTCATCAGTAGTAGGGCGTCTAGGCCCCTCAGCCTCACTCCCGTGAAGCATGGTGGCCTGGATCAACTTCCTCAGAAGTCGTTTTTGCCTTTGAGTTTGCTATCGGTTTGAAAACCCTGCATCCCAAACACAGAAGGTGAATCCCTGTCGTTTTTGCCCGGAAAGTGGTGTCCCATCCCTCAACCAAGCTGGTCGTCTGGCGGTCACCAAAAGACACGAGGGTTTAAAACAAAAACACAGAAGCCGGTGACCATTCAAGGCTCGGGGGGTTTAGATCTAGTTCATTATAGCAGAAGCCAGAAAGTTGGAACATCATTGGCCCCATGCCCTTACAGTAGAGTTCTGGGGTTCACTGCAGGGGTGTAGGTCTTCGGGTTTTGGGCTTATGGTTCAAGGTTTATAGATTTCAAAGGTGTAATTAGTAGGGCTGTTGCGGTAAGGTCCAGGATGGCGGAGACGAGTTGACTGTGTGTAGCTTCAAATTATGAGATCCAGTTATGAACCCGAGTACATCTGGAGAACCTGGAGCCTTTATAAATCTAGGTAAACTCGTGAAATTCCTGACTTTAACTTTGAGAACCGGGTTTCGCGGATGTGAAATATACACCCAACACAGGACTCCAAGGGTCAGCGAACCCTACTCGGAGGGTCGGGGGACCTACTGTTGATTTACAAAATCCTGCATGACCTTAAGGACTCTAAACTATGGGAATTATGGTATAGTCCTTATAATGGGTAATGCAGGATTTTGTCCATCAACAGAGGTAACGACTTGTTTCGTAGACTTAGTATAAGTACCATAACCCCAATCAGGGTCAACTTTTCGATTTTTGGGGTACTTATATTAGGTATTACCTACTTACTAGGTCCCCCGACCCTCCAAGAAAGCCCGAAGCTTTGAGGCCTCGAGGGGTCCTTGTTCATGACGGAGGAGATGTACAAGAACTTCAAGGAACGGTACCCAGACCCCCGGGAGGATCCAAAAAGTAGATCCCTTAATGGGGTTCCTATAAAGTACCCTTAGTAGTATAGCAGGGCCCCCAAATTAGGAGAGACTAGATTGTTTTGGCGTTCTTCTGGTTGGCTCTTAGGACTTTAAACCTTTTTGGGTTTCTATATGAAGTATAGTGAGGGCCAATAAGGGGGCTAAACGTCTAACTTTTAGGAGGGGTTCAGAAGTCAGCCAAGGAACGGTAATCCCAGAGGGTCCAAGTACTCCCTATGATAGGACGTTAGGGCCTTGTTAGGTACCAAAAACCATCAACTAAGGACTACTTGAACCCTTAGGGAATGTGTTTGGTTTTCAGGGTTTAGGGTTGAGGAGATATTGTATTTTCGTTCCTAAGATGACTTCATCTTGTTTTGAAGGTCCAACTTCGGTTACGGGATTGGGGTTTAGAGATTAGGGTTTGGGGATTCGGGCTTAGTGCACAGAGTAAGGGGGTTACATAGCAAACCCTTTAGGGTTTGGAGGGAGTTAAGGGTTCAGGCTTTTGCTTTTTTTGAGAGGGGGGAGATGGGTTCAGGGATCTTACGATATAGATCTAGAGCTCAAGGGTCGGATCGCTGTCTGCCCTTGCTTTTTTTCTCGGTTCGATGATGCTCAGGGCTTTTAGGCTAGCGTTTCAGGACGACACTATGGTCGCCGGCGTCGGGCTCAAGGGTTTAAAAGTTTAGAGCTTGTAGGTTGAGGCTGGGGTGTAGTATTCCTTTCTTGCGGCGGTCTGACTTTGCTAATGGGCCGGGAGTTTTAAGCTTCCTTCTCTTATGACAGAGTTTATCTTTGGCGGCGTTGGACTTGTGCGGTGAGGGTGTCTAGTTTTGGCGACTCAGGCAGGGGCCAAATAACTAAAATAACTGCCAATACTATTCCTTAGGGCGACCATAATAAAATATGCACCCCCAAAAACCCTATTCCAATTATGAAGGTTCTTACAGTAGGCCCTACAGTAAGGGGTATGCCATGCGGTTGATAGGGTTCAAGGGTGCTAAAGGTTTTAGTTGCGGCTCAGGGATCGGAGATCAAAGTATGCAAGGCTGTTGTGACATGTTGAGCCTTGGGGCCAGCGCTTTTAGATTCTTAAGATTAGAACAAACGGCCGAAAGAACAGAACAAATCCTAAATCGTGGAAGAGGTTGGGCTGGAGTCCTTGACGAAGCTGACGGACGCAGAGAGCGGTGATGCCGGGGGTCCCGAACGGTGGCGGTTTCTGTGTGGCAAAGGCTCTAACCCACTGTAGTAGTTCCTCCTCTGCTTACCTGTTGTCTTGCGGAAGCTCATAGGCACGAAAACCATAGTATTATAGGTTACCACCGAAAAAGGTGCTTAGAAAAGGGTTTGCGTCTTGTGGCTCTTGGGCATTAGGGTGTGAGGCTTCGGCTTTATAGGTTTAGAAGTTCAGGGTTCAGGATTGCCGGGAGGGATCGCAACCTTAAGGCTCTCGAACCTCCAAGACACTGAGCTCAAGGGCTGCTTGTGCCAAGTACTCCAGATTCCCAAAGGCTCCATGTACCCATAGAGTAGGTACTTAGGCCTTAAAGTACCCATACAGGGACCCCTTTAAGGCCTAAGTACCTACTATATGGGCACATGGAGTCTTAGGGATTGTACACCCCGAAAGCATCGTATAACCGGCACTCTAAGGAGCCATAGACTAGGCCGCAAGACCACTAGATACAACTAGATATGTGTCTGTAGAGTCATCTTGAGCCAGAAGGCTAAGCAACATCGCCCTCAATTCTGCGGTGGAGGCTGAGGGTATGTCCAGGTAGGTAGAAATTCTTGCACCTGAAGTATACTCGTAGAGGACTGTCTCCGCAGGTCCAACACGCAGTCCAATTGTGCCAAGAACAGTCATACCTAGATCGTACATAGACTGCGCCTCCATGTAGGCAGCTTGAAAGAGCCAACCTATGTCTTAGTCCGGTTGAAAACTGGCAAACAGCCTTAGCCTTAACTGTAACGCTTCAACCCTAAACCCTAAACCCCTGAAGCCTAATTTATTGGCTAAGGTGTTGAGAGTTCCAGCCCCTCAACTTGAACTGTAATCCAAAGGTCTACAACGGCTTCCTGCGGAAGCGAGCAGAGCTCGCAGGGGTCGAGACCCATCCTCAGCTTGCGTGGGTTCTCGTCAAGGAAATTCTACATTTATGTTACCATAATTTAGGGTTCCTTTAAGGGTTCCATGAGCATGTAGGGTTTAGGAGCCTACCGTTCTGGAACGAAGAGGTCGCAATGTAGGGCCCTGAGACAGTTTAGGGTTTAGGGGTTTGAAGTTTGTATATGTATCTATAGGGCCCCGAGACAGTTTAGGGTTTAGGGGTTTCAGGTCCATTCTTAGGCCCCGAGACAGTTTAGGGTTTAGGGTTTCAGGTTCATTCTTAGGGCCCCGAGACAGTTTAGGAGTTTAGGGGTTTGAGGTTTAGGTGAAGGTTGTAGGGCCCAGCGGTATGAACTTCAAAGTAGCTGGGAGCCGAGGCCTTGTTTCAATTGTCTCGGTGATGTAGCTTGGGGTTTCATGTCATCGATTTTTTGGTGTTGAAGTGCTTCGGTTGCGATTGCCTTGTAGAGACCATCGAAGCTTGAATAAAGCTCCAGAAAGTACCCAAGCAGCTGGATCCAGACTCGCGTCAGACTATATCAGCACATGCGAAAGTGCGATCATGCACGTGCCCCTCTGATCTGAAATAGGGATTTCGGCTTTGGGTTGAGGTCGTAGGGCTCCCCTAAACCCTAAACCCTAAACCAACCCTAAACCCTAAACCGTTATGATGCCTGCCAAGTCTTGTTTGTCCCTCAGTGTCGGTAGCCCTCCCGCTGGAGGTGTCCGTTCGAGCCCTAGCAGTCCACATGCCCAATACTTGGTATTATGTGGCACCTCAGGATGGTATAGTAACTGTGAGCTGGTGTTTGGTAGAGTAGATGATTGTCAGGTATTGGCATGTTGGGGTAAAATAGGAACCTAGAAGCCGCACTTTCTCTAGGACCTAGAGTAGGCCCTTATTCCGTTTGTTTAGGGTTCAGGTTCCCTTATAAGCCCTTTAAACCAAAAAGGACACCCTTTTTATTCCTAGGTTACTCTCCTAAACCCTAAACCCTAAACCCCTAAACCCCAAAGCGCTTCGACCCCAACACTTATAACCCTGGCTAAACCCTGTAAGCCCTACACCTAGAGGGTCATACCCTGCCCCTTTTTTTATGAGCCTATAGGCAGCTTATAACCCGTCCAACATCTCGGAACCTGTACCCAGCATAAACTCAGAAGCCCCCGAAGCCCTAAGCCATTCGTCAATGGCTTATTACCTGTGTTTAGGTGGGTTCTGGAGTGCCATACTTCATTACTGTCTTGGACTTGTTCCGGAAAGGAAGCATAATGACCTCAGGGTTCATACTTGCTTTTGTTGTCCCTGGCTACTGCAAAAGCCCGGACCATACGTTAAACTCTAAACTCGACAATGCCTAAACCCGAAACCCTACACCCTAAACCCTAACTCAGATCACAGGGTTTCGAGTCTTAACGCCTAAACCCGAAACCCGAAGCTTTAAACTCCAAACCCGAAACCCTAAACCCGAAATCCTCAACGCGAAAGCCGAGACCCTAAACCCTGAACCCCCAAACCCCTAAACCCGATCGAAAGCCCCTTGGCGTTCTTGTGGTTGGCTCTTAGGACTTTAACTTTTTGGGGTTTCTATACCCTAAGGGTCCATGTACTCATATAGTATATACGTTGGCCTTAAAGTACTCCCTATATAGATACATTGGGCCCAAAGTATACACTATTTGGGTACATGGACCCTTAGGGATATGAACTAGAATAAGGAGGCTAAAAGTTTAACTTTCTAGGCCTCCCAGTGGGCCCTTTTTCCCTTTTTGTAGTCTCAGGTTCCTTATAAAGTTAGTCAATACCAAAAAGGGAGCCCTTTTTATTCCTAGGTTACTGGGCATCCTAGCTTTTAGGAGGCGTTCAGAAGTCAGCCACGGCCCAAACCCTAAACCCTAAACCCTAAACCGTTACCAAGGTTCGATGAGGAGTCACCGACTCTGGAGTTCAGACCTCAGCTGTCAGCCGCTGTTCTTTATGCGTTTAGGGATTAATTAGGAGTTTAGGGTTTGGGGGGCTTAGGGTTTAGGGGTTTGGGGGTTTAGGGGTTTATTGGGGTTTAGGGGTTTTACTGGGATTAATTAGGAGTTTAGGCTTTTCGGCCGAAACCGGTAACACAAGTGACGCATCGGACCTGTAGCAACATTGGTCCGACCACCCGTGCGCTCGGAAGTGGTGTTTTTTTTTTTTGCTGTGGCCCCGCCGGGTCTTTTTAGACCCGATGTAGTACCCCAGACATTTTTTGTTATTGTCTAAAAAGAC
>BGNK01005152.1:2017-24107 GCA_003297005.1 Symbiodinium sp. clade A Y106 | reverse complement strand
CCGCCGAAAGGTCGCGGCGCCCAACGGAGCGCAACAAAAAAAAAAACACTTTGCACACCCGGGGCCGACAGCAAAAAACATTCTAGAAACCAATGACGCGGGGCACGAGCAAAAAGGGGCCACAACAAAAAAAAAAACACCCTGGCCCGTGCGCTCCTTCGGTGCCCATAATCTTTAAGCTTTTAAGCCGTCAGACCCCCAATCCTAAACCCTTAACCCATAAATCCCATAACCGCGTTATGACCCGCATACACCATCCAAGCCATACCCCAGTGACATGAAGCCACCTTAGCTGTTCGAACTAAAAAGACCTATAGTCTCCAGTGTAGTCCCTTTTTGGGGTTACCTTATAGGATCCTGTAAGTATACATTTGGTTAAACCAAAGCAAGAACTACAGTGGAGACTATAGACACGGTAGTGCTAACAATCATATTGGAAACTATTTGGTAATACTAACTAGTACTGTTTCTTCCGACCCCCTCTGGACCTAATAGGTCCCAACTCCTGCTCCAAAATGGGGCTTCCGAATTCAAGTGTTGGCCGGATTTCCGGGGACACATGATCCCTAAACCCTAAACCCCAAATCCTAAGTCCCTTAGCCCTAAACCTTACAAACCCTAGACAACTAGACCCTTTGGCCCAAACCCTAAACCCCACACTCCAACAGCGCTAAAGGCAGAAGGCCATCGTTCGCCTCAGCTGCCTCACGCGGATCTTCGAGAAGGAGAACGGCAGTCTGGTCGGGGGCACAAGGTATTATGGCTTACCTGTAGCCACCTACCTCTTTAAGGTCCCGTGTTACGGGTTGTATATACAACTCCTTCAGAAGGTGGAATCTAAACCCCGAAACCCTAAACCCTAATCATGGAACCTACGACGCCGTGGTTACTGGTAGATGGGTGCTCTGCGGTCTGAAAGTTTGTTTTTGTGGCCGCTTTGTGACAAAAACCTATTTGTATTTGAGCAGTTTATCTTGCATTTACTAATCAGCACGGTTACGCACGATTGGAGCTCTAGTTAGTGCCGTTTAGCACTACTGAACAACTTTGCATCACTTGAAAAATATTCTAGCATTATCTAGCAGTATAGAGCACAACATTGAGACAAGAGGGCTTCCATTAAATCGTTTATTAGGTGAGTTTTTGGGCCACAGGTCAGGTTTAGACTTTGGGGCTTGTGTTTTCAGATTTGGCGTGTAGGGTTTAGGATTCAGGGGTTTGTTCACGGTTTGGGGCTTGCAGGGCCTAGGGCATTTAAAGCTTATAGGGTTTGAGGGCCTTTTGGTTTTATTGGGGGTATAGGGCTTGCAGTGTTTATAGAGTTTCTGGTTTAGGGGTTCTATACGGTTTAGGGTATCAGGATTTAGATTTCAGGGTTATGCAGGATTTTACAGCACTGTACGTCTCGAAAGGGTTTGATAACAAAAATCGAGTGCGCCTAATTTCGTTTTATGCTGAGGGATGTGGGGATTTGGGGTTTGGGCCACTCTGGTTTAGGGTTTGCTTGGCGCTGTAGGAGCAAGGCAGTAGGGTGCTGGCCTTGGTTGGTTTGGGCAAGGGGCCCAAGCATGGATTATATATAGTTACTCTTCGGATGATGGTAGTTTCGTCGTTTAGTTTTTGGGAGGGTGCATCTGATTGTTCGGTACCTGGAACCGTACGAATGTTGTAAGTTCTGTTGAGTGTTTGGGTTGTACAGGTTATAAGCTTTAAACTTTAAAGGTACAAGATGAACGAGCTACGCTGAGCTTTGGGAATCAGGGGCGCTGATTATTGAGGAGTCCGGACATGGCACTCGGTGTCGTCATCGCGTTGTGACTCCTCTTAGGCAACTCGTTAAGGAACCATGTTCGTTTACGTTAATTGATACTGCTGATAAGAAAAAATCCTGCAGAACCTTATGGACCCTAAACTATGGGAATTATGGTATCTTCCTCATTGTGGGTCATGCAGGATTTATATCAGCACCCGTATTATTCTGCAGCAGCTGATGTAGTCAGGAATACCCTGTGTGTTCACGTAGAAGTATAACCCTAAACCCTAAACCCCTAAACCCTTAAACCCTAAACCCTAAACCCCTAAACCCCTAAACCCCTAAACCCTAAACCCGTAAGATCGAAAGTCGAAACCCCTTCAAGCCCATAGCACTCAACCCAGAGTTCAAACCCTTAAAGCCCTAAACCCTAAAATTCTAAGCCCTAAACCCCAAACCCTAAACCCCAAACTTTAAACCCTAAACCCTAAAATTCTAAACCCCAAACCCTAAACCCCAAACTTTAAACCCTAAACCCTAAACGCCCTAAACACCCTAAACCCTAAACACCCTAAACCCTAAAACTCTACTCAAACCCTGACGGGTCTTTCCTTCCGGAGCCCGGGCTCCCGGTGGGGGATGTCTAATTTAGGGGCCTTAGTAATTACCCTAAGGGTCCATGTACCCATATAGCATATACTTTGGGCCCAATGTACCTATATAGGGAGTACTTTAAGGCCAATGTATATACTATATGAGTACATGGACCCTTAGGGTTACTGACAATTACCAATACTATTTTGGGGGTTCCTTATTACAATTATAGTATACTATTTTGGGGGTTCCTTATTAGAATTATAGTATACTATTTGGGTGGTTCCTTATTATAATTATGGTATAGTGGGCCCCAAAACCCTATTCTAATTAGTAAGGCCCCTGTATCAAAGTGGCCAGAAGAGTAAGTCTACGACTCCAAGTAACAGTACGGACGTTGTGGTCTAAAGTCGCAAATACCTGGACCCTATCAAACCTTCTTTTTTTCTGGGTTCCCTTTTATGCTTTTCGTATAGAAGTCCTTAAAACGGTTGGTAATTTGGGATCCGGGTAGTACCTACTTTGGGCCAGCTGGAGTCTTGGGGTAATTATAGTGATGACGGCAATATGTGCCGGAGTAACATCCATCTTGGGAGCCAGAGTCCAGTCAAAGCTAATTCCGTCAGGGTTTTGGATTTAGGGGTTTAGGGTTTAGGGCCCACCCTAAACCCTAAACCCTAAACTAAACCTTTGCCGGGCTTAGCCAACCGCCATGCCGACATTTCACACAATGACTTCTTTGCAAGTCATGCGGAAACTATGCACCGTCCCAGGATCTGCAACTTTTTCCCAAATTCATGCTGCTCTCAGAAAGGAGTTCCAAGCAACAGCAACACCAAGAGGGTCCACACATACTACTATAATGGAAGTAAGTCCCAAAAACAACAATAAGGAGGGTCTTTTGGAACCTAGTATCCGTAATGGTAGTACATATGGACCCTCCGGGACAGTGGCACTGGCCAGCATAGCTCACAGGCCGACCGTCTTCTTGAAGCCACACAGCAACAGGTCAGGCAAGATTTCCTGAACACAACGGTCACTGTGAGGCACAGACTGTACATTATGTGACACAAGTGCCAGAAGAGTACTTACAGTCGTGATGGCCGTAATACTTGTAGCTAGAGTGGTGGCGTTCCTGATCCCAGGGTCCCAGGGGTCGCCTTCTAGGCCACTCTAAACTCTTGGACTCTTGGCGGGCTATATCTGCAAACTTTCTAATTCTAAGTTGGCATGGTTTCTTACAGGATTGGGCTGTCGGGCTTTGAGCACAGATGCATACTTTTGCTTGTTGTACTTGCTGCAGTTGCACGTTAATATGGCCGACGTCCAGCAGCTGGCCTCACCACCAGTGCGGCACGCTGCAATTTTCGACAGTATCTGGATTAATTACGAGGCATTCCGAGTTCGGCTCTGCACCATGGCCATGTTCAAACAGTCGGGACTGACGCCCGCCAATTAGCAATGCTTCCATTAACCGCTGCGAGGTGCGAGCATGTGATGGTATGCGCGTACATGTACCGGTGCCTTGCACGCGCAACTGGAAGTTTCGAGACTATTCGTGAATGTCGTTCTCGAGATAATGCCTTCTTCCCACTCGTACACATCAAAGGCTATATTGTTAAACACTGTAAGTTTCCTTTCTCAGACGTCAATGAGGTGCAAATGGCTCCTCTAGCTGGTCCTGCAGTTCATGCGTAGTGTGCTCATTTCAGCTGCTATGGGTTGGCTACTGTTCGATGTTGCTGGCTAGTACAGCAGTTGAATTGGAGGTCAACGGGCACAGCTTTTTCAGCTTGCTCATGAACTGCCCAGTTTTCAGCATGTTTCAACACCAAGTCTAGCTAGCCAGTGTGTCCGTATGTACTACCATCCTAGAACATGTCGGAAACAAATCATCATTTGTGGTTTTGGAGTTCTGATCCCATAACGAATAAGGCTGATGACGCTTAGCTCCGAAAGCAAAATCCAAACAAACACAACACCCTGAAGTCTACCTAGATCTGCGTGCGTAATGGTTGTTGTTTGGCTACCTTGTGCCCCTTTCCGCAAACCCACATGGTTAGCCCAAAATCCCAACATAAGGAAACCAATCCGCGCTTCAGGTCTTCGAGGCATTCATGTCGCTGCCCCCTGGTGTCCGCGAGGCTTGCGTCAATTCGGGGGCATATAACACCAGAAATGCACAGAAGGTCCCATAGCCATGAAATTCTCCTGAGTGTGAGCGTGAGTTCGATAGCCCTTGGTAGGGAGTTGTCAGACGGTGTAGAACAGGTTGCATCATGTGTAGCATGGTACTGAATGTCGAAGTACAAGCAACAGTACGAGGCTGAGATGAAGGCCCTGCTAGCCCCGGAGGAGTTGTTGAGAATGCCCACATAGTATAGGGGCCTGACTAATTACCTATGTTATTATTGTGGCGGTTGTAGTTACAGTCTAACATACCCCAAAAGCCTTATTCGAACTATGAAGGCCCCTTTATCATCAGGACCATGATGAATCCACAAAAACCCTAGACACTAGGCTTCAAAAACCCGGCCCAAGCTCAAAAATCAGACGCCTTGAGCCGAAACTTCAAACCCTTAACGCTAAACCCAAAACCCTGAAAGCCTAAACGCATCCCCAAACCTGACAGGCGGCCCAGCTCAGAACTGCAGCCCGAAGCCCCAAAGCAGAAGCGGTACTACAGGGGCCTAAATTTACCAATAATTACTATCTTTTGGGGGGTTCCGTATTATAATTATGGTATAGCGGGCCCCAAACCCTAAACCCCAAACCCTAAACCCTAAACCGACCCTTTTCTCATCATTAAGGGCCCCTATATTACGAATGGAGTCCGGGCCCTGCACCGCGACATCCCCAAGGAACTGAAACTTGCGAGCACAATCCCCAAGCCCCGATCCTAAGCAGTTGCCAATGCCAAATTCTGAAACCCAAACTTCCCTAAGGGTCCAAGTACATAATAATCATATACTCTCTTAAATATTGAGCTACATAACTACTATCCTAAACCCGAGTACCTAATTATTGGGTCCTTTGGACCCTTAGGGCTTTATATTTCAATCAAAGTGCTGAAGGAGCTCACTGGCTTTCTGAACGCCGACGGCTTGAGCAAGAGGGGCTTTCTGTTGCCCGGGGCTCTGTGGTACATGCGAGCGGGGGTGCGGCGGGGGAGTAGGGTTCAGGTAATCGGGTTTTGAGGGATTTGTTGTTGAACCTACGCTTTCATTTTTATCGGTGATCACGAGGGATCAGGTCGCTACAAACATGAACGCCAAGACGGCATTATTTGGTTTTGTGCTCAGAGCGCCTCGAGCTGTACAATACAAGTCTAAGGAAGTTTGCGTGGTCTACAAACCCTAAGGGTCCATGTACCCGTATAGCATATACTTTGGGCCCAATGTACCTATATAGGGAGTACTTTAAGGCCAATGTATATACTATATGAGTACATGGACCCTTAGGGAAACAGCTTCATTTGTTTTGTTGGAATCGTAACCCTAGAGCTTGTTAGCAACACAGTTCAGCTTAAGATTGTTAAACTACATCATGACCTCCGAGGCTGTAGTACGGCTTCACACGGACGTACAGGGTTGAGGGTTCTAGGGAGGAGGGATTTTTGAGCTGGGTTTTTCTGCGGTGGTCATGCTTTTCAGGTCTCTACGGGTTCACGAAAGCCTTGGTCGGTTGTACCTCGTATCCTCTTTGCCTGTAATTAGACATGGAGAATCGAAGTGTGATGTGTCCAAGCCAATAAACCCAAGACCAAGACCCTGATCACACCTACACCCCAAGCCTTAATGCCTTTGCCCTAAACCCGAAACCTAAACCCAAAGCCGTAAACCCTAAACCCCAAGCCGTAAACCCTTAGGTCTTGGTCTGCCAGACTAGTTTTTGTTCGAACCCCGTTTAGTCTTTCGACCTGACCAGACCCGATAGGACCTGTCTGCGAATGCTACTGCAGAATTCGTCCATAGGGCTCCTTGTTACCAAGAGAGTCCATATGTACTACCATTGTGGAATCAGGTCCCCCCCAAAACCATAATAGGCACGGTCTGTTGGGGCCTAATTCCATAGTCGTAGTGTATATGGACCCTTTGGGTTATAACCATAGCAAAATATTCGCCAAAACCATATTCGAATTAGTTAGGCCCCTGCATAACCCTGTGCTCAGGATGCACTCACCGAACTTGATGTGCAACGCCTTTCAAAACAAGAATCTCAGCCTCGTGGGGGCCTCAGGGGTCTTTGTAGGAAAGTGGACTTCAGAAGCAAAGGTATTGCAGTCTACGCGATGAGTTTATATTTCTCGCCATAGTCGCAAAAGCGCGCAGAGGACTACGAATCGTAGCCAGAAGAAGGCCTGGTCATGAGCATCAGGATAGAAGCTCTGATAGCAGCAATGCTTGGAATGCGGACGGAAGCTTCTATGTTGAGTCATTATTCCAATCAGCAGGGACGACCGGATGCTTCACAAGGCAAGACTCGACTGCTAACAACACGCCCCGCAAGTATTCAGTCCAGAGAATAAGACATGTGGTGACAGTAAGGGACAATGCCCTATAAGCCTACAAGCCCTAACCCAGCATGTTGTAAGAGAGTGGTACTTTTGGTCTTGCCGCCTGCTCAGGATTTTCAGGGTGTCCTGTATGGCCACGAAATACAGAATTCTCGCAGGTCAGCGTGCCTAAGGTGAAGCAATGTCTATTAGCAGTACGGGTTTAGGGATAAGTGCTTCGTGGCAAGTTGTCAGTACGTACCCTGATTGGGGTTGTTTTGCCTAGAACCTTACTTGCAAAATACTTTGCAAGTGGTTGTACCAACAGGGTTTAAGGGATACTTCCCGAAGAAGTCCAGCTACAATTTGAAAGGCATGTCTTCGTGATGTCCAGCCTTTCACGGGAAACCACCCAACACCCTGTGCATATTCTGCAGGGCCTGCTGGTATTGTACAACATAAACAAAGCCTCAACGCTTGTGGATGCTTGCAGAACTCTAAGCTCCTGCCCCCAAATGCTGCCTAAACCCTAACCCCTAAACCCTGAACCTCAACCCTAAAGCCTAAACCGTAATCAGCACTTGTCTGGCCGGCAGAGACGGTCAGTCGAAATATGTCCGTGCTGTTCCTATTCCAACTATCAGGATTCAGGGCTTAGGGCCAACCTGGACCCCAGAGAACCTCCCTTTTTAAGGCCGTAATATAAGGAAATCAAAATGGTGAGCCTACGAAAAGTAGGTTTCTCAGGGTCCAGGTAGGGTTCATACTCGCTTAAGAAGTCCTGGGTTCCATTGTCCAACTCAACGTACGTAGGATTAAGGGTCCATGTACCCGTATAGCATATACTTTGGGCCCAATGTACCTATATAGGGAGTACTTTAAGGCCAATGTATATACTATATGAGTACATGGACCCTTAGGGTAGGATTAATTTGACACGACGCAGGTTTTGGCCGGTTTAGGGTTTAGGGTGTCTACAGGTCTGTTCCATGTCTTTCAGGCGTCTACCTAAAGTGTCACGGGAAGCTAGATATTCGAGATGTAAGGTATACAAACAGTCATCCATGTACTGTAGGAGTCAGAAAACTACCTACACCTTTTCTCAGGTGAAAATAGCTAAGCATTATACGAACCCTATATTGAACATAAGCCGGTTCAATTTTGGCCAGACCCCGATTAGCATCATATGGCTCTATATACAGCCCCTTATCGAAATCCTTAAAGAGCTCGTTTAAGAACCCTATTCTGATTGTTAACTAACAGCCCCGATCTTATCTCTGATCAAACCCTTTTGCCGAACTTGTTCCCCCGTAGGCGAGGGTGAGTGAGTCTCAAACCTCATGCATCATGGCCGTCAGTAAGGGTTTAGTGATGTTTGGTCCTATGGCATAAAAGAACTGCCGATATCGAAGTCTGGATTCTCTACAGCGCTTGGGGCCCGAACCCTGAAATGTAACCCTTGAACCTAGGGCTTTTGTTCGTGCACGCGTTTCTAAGCTTTGGGCCAAACAAAGACATGAAGATTAACGCATGACAGCGTCTTGCACCCCCCTTTACAAGAATTCATAGCAATTATAATTTCCCCCCCCTCAAAGTTTACACTTTTTCGGGCTTCTGAACCCAGACCAATAATTCAAAACCCTTGAACCCCTGGTGCCGACCTTGAGCCATTCAGGACAAGGCTATGCGGCAGCTCCTCAAGTGACTCAGCTTAAACATGTGATGCAGACTGGGGTTTAGGGTTTAGGATTTGGGGTTCAGGGTTTACAATAGGGTTTAGGATTAAGGGCTCTTACAGTGAAAAAATTCAGAACCCATCTCCATCCGGCGAAGCACAAAACCTTATAGAGCTCCATCCGGAGTTTCCGAAAATAGGGGACCCTAAGATAGTACCCTAAATTGTAGGATCCTGATTATAAGGAGCCCAAAAGAATTAAGCTACCCCTAATTTGCGGAAGCTCCCATCAGAACCCAAAGGATCGTGGAAGGAACGCATCCGAGCGAGCATGCATGAGTCGTTTACCAGTAGACTCCAGGTAGTTCAGCCAAGGAGTACCGTAAAGATCCTTATGCACAGAGCCTGAACTCTAAACCTTGAGCCTGTGCTCCGCCCCAAGGCTTTTGTGCACTTATTTAGGAAGTGTGTTCCAGGGGCTTATTGAAACAACTTAGTTTTGTGATAGCTCTACTTAGAGAGTCATACAGTCATACCCTACCCCTACGATGTAACAGATCCTAACCATCAAACTAGGTACCCTAAGATACCCTAAGAAGTGGGGGTACGTGGGGTCTGACCCTTTAAGCAAGGGCGCTTGAGATGGGTTGAGGTTTCGTTGTAGAGTTTAGGTGTTTGGGGTTTGGGTTTAGGGTGGCGGGTTCATGTTTAAGGTGAATCCAAGAAGTTTGAGGTTCAGCATTTACATCTAGGGCAAATTGAAGCTCGTTACAATATCCTACAGGCAATAAGAGCAATTGCTCTCTGTTCTGGGGTTGCGAGCCCGTCAAGAGTACGTACCTGCCTGGGTTGTTTTAGATAACCCGGCCGAGGTGTAGTTGGGAGTTCCTGAGAGTTTTTTTTGCGAGTTCCTGAGAGTTTTTCCGGGGAGTCCCTGATATTTGTTGTGAGTTCCTGGGAGTTTGGAGGTTGTAGCTATACCTACAGTCTTCATTTGAGTTCCTTTTCTTGCTTTAACCAACTGTATGTTATAGGATCCTTACCATAACATTGGTTAAAAGGAAACTGCAATGGAGACTTTATGTAAGGCCCGTTCAGTTGGGTTCGAGGTCCCGGATACTATACTCCGAATGATTTCTGATACCTACAACTCTGCTGTTTGGGCCCTTGGAACCACATGCCCAGAGAGCCAAGTACCGCATAATTCGTTCAGGAATGTAGATTACAGTACATCAAAATAGGGAGCCCTATCTATCTATTATATATATATATAGAGGGCTCTCTGGAGGGGCTTGGGGAACGTGCCCGTGCCCTACGGACGCATAGTAGAATCCGCACAATTTTAGTAATACCAGATTACGTCCATGAAGAGTAGTCTGAACCCTAAACCCAAAACCCTATAAACCCTAACCCCCCCCAACCCTGAACCTTAAACTTTAAACCCTCAGCCCCAAACCCTAAACTCTTAAACCTAAACCCTTGTGTTCACGGAGCTCACTGAGAAGCAGTGGGCCGAGATGAAGCCCCATCTAGCCCCCAAGCGGCTTCAAGGATTGGGGCTTGGGGTTTAGGGTTAGGGTTTCAGGTTCAGGGTTTAAGGGTTTAGAATTTAGGGTTCAGGGTTTAGGGTTCAGGGTTCAGGGCTTTAGTCGTGGTGTTTTGAATATTTTGTAGTTTCCAGTAGCTTTTGCATATCTTTTAAAACCCTTCAGCCAACAATCCACGAACCGACTAAGCCTAAACCCTACCTTGACCCCAAATAACCTACCTTTTCGGACTTGTTTAAGGAAATGATATTAAGCAAGCCTAAAAAGGTAGGTTTCTTAGCGTCCAGGTAGACTTTTCTCTTTAAACCACAGAAACTCCAAAACCCTAAACCCTAAACCCTGAAACCCTAAACCCGAAACCCTAAACCCCTAAACCCCAGACCCAATGGCCGAAGCAAAAAATCAGGATGTATCAGCTCTCTGAGGAAGCGCCCGCGCCTCAGATCCCTTGCCCAAGGTGGTACTATAGGAGCCTTAAAAAAATAGGGTTCCTTTAAAGGGCTCGTCTAAGGGATTCTATAAGAGCTACTATAACGGATTTTGTTTATGGGCCTTGAGAATTATCCATACTATTTTCGGGGCTCCTTGTTATAATTCTAGTATACTATACCCCAAAACCTAGTCTATTCATTAGGGCCCCTACATTAGGGTAAGTCACAGAAAACATTCAGTGTAGGGACGCTCCAGGAATCCCTGAAGGAACCTGCCCCCACACCCAACCTAAGAAGCAGCACAATCCGATTACGTATTTATGGCTTCACTTGAGGTTTGCGGACCGCTGGGCGTATGTGAATCCCTAACCCGAGTCCCGGATGCCCGAAATCTTATAGAACCCTGAGAAAACACAGTGGAACTCCATATGGAACCTCGTGGAACGTGATACAACCGTATAGAACCAATCAAGAGCGCATAAACGTCAAAGAGGTTAACTTTCATACAAGAAGCACAACTACTATGGAAACTCTCCCAGGAGACACAGAAAAAGGATAGATAGAATCTTATCAGCGCCCTAGAAATCCCTTTTTTCACGCTCGGTTGAAAAGCCCTAAGCTCCAAAACCCCGTCTGGTCTATATGGATACCTCTGCAACTCAGGGTCCCTTTTCAAATCACCAAAATAGCATGCCCGAAACCCTAAACCCTAAACCCACGGCACCCTTTAACGGATCCCTTACAGGATCCCTATCCCTCAAAGGGCACCGTAGAGGAACCCTTAAAAGGGATCCCTTAAGGGATCCCATGAAGGAACCCTTAAAGAATCCCTTAAAGGAGCCCTTATAGAGTTTAGGCTTTAGGGGACCCTAGAAGGGACCCTAATTCAGAGAACTACCTCTACCCTAAGACTCCATGTACCCATATAGTGGGTACTTAGGCCTTAAAGTACCCGTAATAGGGACCCCTTTAAGGCCTACTATATGGGCACAGGGAGTCTTAGGGATTTACTGTCAGGTTTCCCGCCCCTGTGGATGGCGAAGCTGGGGTCGGGCCCCAAGAGTCTACTCTTGGGAACCAAAGAGGACATAAACATAAGCATCTTAAAAGGATATCCCATAAGCATTTTGGAAGGACATCCCTACCTTGTGGGCTGCATTATAAGGGGATCTATATGAGATATCTCTATCCGAATTCTTGCTGATGTTGCCTTTTGGGGGCCCTGCAGCCTTTGCTGAGAGCCCAGTATATAATAAGGGCTTGGAGTTTAGGGTTTGAGCTTTTGTAAACCTGAACCCTGAGCTCCAATTAAGCGGTAATGAAGCTTGAACCGTATAGGGCTTCTTGTTATGAGATAAGGTGCCTTCCCTAATTCAGGGAGCGGGAGTCTCCCGTTCCATTAGGGTGTTGCCTGCAGGGGTTTTGCACTCTTAACTACCCAGACCTTCCAAAACCCCTTAATTAAGGAATATTCCTTAAATCATATAAGGGATCCTATTATAGATTAAGGTATATTCCTTAATTAAGGAGTTTTGGAGGCTCTGGGTAGCGCATAGCCATAGGCCCATAGTAGTTCCTTTTTGGGGTTCATATTTAGAATCCTATAAGGCGATCCCACGAAGGAACTACTATGGGGCCTATGGGCAGCATGTGATCCTTTGGGGTTGGGGAATCCCTAGTTAGGATCTTGCAACTGCCCGACTACTTGGAGGGTCGGGGGACTTAGTAAGTAGGTACTAAGTAGAGTTATAAGTACCCTAAACGGCCAATTGGGGTTACGGTACTTACAAGTCTCTAAATAGCTAGTTACTAAGTCCCTCGACCCTCCAAGTAGATAAGGCCAGACACTTCGGTTTAGGAATCTGGGGGCTTTCAGGAATCCACCCAGAGAACCCAATATCCCTTAATTAAGGAATGTACCTTAAATCATATTAGGGATCCTAGTATAATTTTCGGTATATTCCTTTTTTTAAGGGATATTGGGATCTCTGGGCAATCTTTGGGATTTCGGGTTTCGGGATTCTCGGGTTTTGTTTCAGGGGTTAGAACTCCGTTGGGTTTGGCATCAGGGTTTACCAGTTTCTGGGGTGTGGGATTTAGGGTTATAGGGCTTAGGAGTTTCTGGGGTTTGCGGCTTAGGGCTTGCTCTTGGGATTTTGGGTCTGGAGTTGTTTCGGGCTGTTGGATGAGTATTGTTTGAGTTTCTTTTCGGGTTCACAGGTTCAGGGGGCACGGCAGGCGGTGCTGCGAGTCCCAAGATGGTCCAACTGGTCAAAAGCTCATCCTTCCCTGGGGTTCATGTGCCCAAATAGAAATATTTATTTGTATTGTAGTATACTTTGGCCCTGAAGTAGTCCCTGTTCAGGTACCTTAGGGCCAAAGTACATAGTACATGGGTACATGGGCCCTTAGGGCATGGCCTGTCCTGACAACTCTAAATGCGAACCCTAAACCCTAAAGCCTAACAGCCCTAAATTACATACTTTCCCGAACGTTAACCTTTAAAGCTACCGTCCTAAGCCCAAGCACTAGGAAATTATTGGGTCCTTTGGACCCTTAAAGGGCATTGGGAGAATGACGTTGAAACTTCCGGGTTTGTAACTATAAGACACCCTAAGCCCCAAGCCCTAAACCCCCTAAACTCTAGACCCTACAAAAACCAAAACCCCAAACCCCACGCCCTAAGGCCGAGAATAAACCCGAAGCTCAACAAACCCTAAACCCTGAACCCTAAACCCTAAACCCTAAACCCAACCCAAAACTGCGAGCCCCGATCCTTAAGCTCTAAAAAGGCCATTGAAGACCCTAAGCACCCTAGACCCTCAAGGCCCTCAGATCTAGAGCCCCCTAAACCCTAAAAAATCCCTTAATTAAGGAATATACCCTGAATTAGAATAGGATCCCTAAGATGATTTAAGGTATATTCCTTAATTAAGGGATTTTGGAAGGTCTGGGACCCTAAACCCTAAAGGCCTTAGCCCCAAAAACTTTAAACCCTACAGACGCCAAACCCTAAAGGCCCTGAGCCCAAAAGCGTAAACGACCCGAACACCTAAACCTTGGAGAATTTGCGCCCAGCCCTAAACCCTAAAGTCATAGAGATCCTTAGGGGGCTAGGGGACTATACTTCCTTAAATAGGCCTACCGCCCTCCCCCCTACCCCCCTAAGGGTCCTTGTGATGAAGACCTTCGAGCCCACAAGGTCATCACCGTCATGGTGGAGGAGATGGCGACCCATGCGAAGAAGTGCGAGGCTACGTCGCCGGGGCATTCGGGGTGTCTGAGGTTTCAGGATCAGGGTCAGGATTTTGGATGGGAGGTTTAGTTTAGGGCCGAGATGGAGGGTTTGATTCTGGTTCAGGTCTGAGGGTATTTAGCGTTCAAGGTTTCACGAATTTGAGATTGAAGCTGTTGGTTGCCAAGCTTATATATATACTGTGGTTGCAACAGTTGACCGTGCTCAGCAATGTTGATGAAATTAGGGCTACAGCTGTCCAGCTGTACTTAAATGCAACTTTGTCTACATGCCGACTTTCTTCTCCGGCACGGCGCGGATTGTCAATCGGAGGTTTCTGTTTCGGGTCTAGTGTTGTTGATTAATAAAGTGTTGGGTCTAAGAGTCTAGGATCTTATGATGTCAGGTTTAAGCCTGTAGGGATTCGGGGTTTAGTATTTAGTGTTTGTGGTTCTACGAACCGGGGATAAGAGCTAAGAGCTTCGGAGTCTTACTTACTGTTGAGGGTTTCGAGCTTCGCGATTAGATTTGAAGCTATTCGCGTGGGTATGCATAGTCTTTGAGCCTAAAACCCTGTAACCCCAATCCCTACAGCGTAAGGTCTGCCGTAAAACCCTAAACCCCCAAACTCTTGACCCCCAAACCCTAAACCCTAAAACCCTCGAACAGAAGGATGCCGAGTCTTTCGACAGCACGAACCTGGAGGTCAGCAAGTTCCAGGGCGTCAATGCCGACCGCCTCTCGGCGACGAAATAGCCTTGAACCTAATGTAACCCTACCTGGACCCTATAAAACCTTCCTTTTTAGGTTTCCCTATTATGATTTCCTTATATAAGTCCTTAAAAAGGTAGGTTGTTTGGGGTCCAGGTAAACTCTGTATCAGAAGCCGTAGCTCTGAACCTCAAGCGGACGACGAGCATATATTTCGTGGGTTGCGGTTCCCTGAACACAATAAAGAACTTCCGGGATCAGGGATTAGCTTACCCTAATGGTCCATGTACCCAAATCGAAATGTACCCATATAGGGAGTACTTTAAGGTCAATGTGTTTACTCTGTGAGTACATGAACCCTCAAACCCTAAAACCCTGAACCCTTATGGTACTCAAGATAGCTAAGCGATTTACTGGCTTGGCTACCACATCCTCTTCACTTCGTTTACCGAACCTTCATAGTTATAGTTGCGATCCACAAATTTGCAGGCAGAGATCTACTTTGCTGTTGATCCACAACTTTGCAGCCAAAGAGCATGGCTGCCATGAAGGAGAGGCAGGAAAGGTGCGAGGCCCAGAAGGAGGACACTGCCAAAACGGAAGCGGCAAAGCAGGAGATAACCCAGCGGTCTGATCTCCAGATGAGCAGCATCACGACTGACAAGGGGGTCCTCAGCTACGCAGGACAGGCATTGTCACACAGGCCGCAGAAGACCTTCGTCTTCTCCCAGAGCTGGTGGGACGGGTTGGAAGACTGCGTGGGCGCTCATCGAGCGCTTGGGGTCCTCCAAAAAAGGCCCGGGGATGCAGAGCTCAGTCTCCATGATCCGCGCCAGAGCTCACCAGTGTGAGCAAATCTGCCTTCAGGGAGATGTTGACCAACAGCGGGGCAAATCATCAAGGAGTACGAAGCGTACAAGCAGGCAGAGAAGGACGAGGCCGATGCAAAGAAGGCAAAATCCTCTGCTGCAAAGGCTCCCACAGCTAAGGGCAGTGGCAAGTGACTAGAGGAAAGGGAGTCTCCTAGAAAGTGCGAGTCGTCAGCTCGTGCTGATTACGACCGACCCGTGCGAAGCCTAGCTGAAGAACTAGAAGAAGCCGGGCTAGCTCCTCTGCCCAGACCTGTGACTGGTTCTAGGTATA
Organism: Symbiodinium sp. clade A Y106; assembly: GCA_003297005.1. Lineage (NCBI taxonomy): Eukaryota > Dinophyceae > Suessiales > Symbiodiniaceae > Symbiodinium > Symbiodinium sp. clade A. Next base: position 8,523 of record BGNK01005152.1, on the reverse strand, counting down.
GTAGAAGCTACCTAGAATCAGGAGGCAAGTGTGGACAGAGTGCACCTTTATCAGCAGTGGAAACAGAGGCTTCTCAGTGACGAACACGTCCGACAAGGGCTTCAGGATCAGAGTCCAGGGCCCCTCGAATAAATCCTGAGTTGCGCTGGTGGACTGTGAATACTGCAGATTCGTCTCAATACAATCCGGATTGTAATGCGTAAACCCTAAACCGAGCAATCTTGAATCTTAAAGTGTACGTCGAGACCTGCAAGATTTTTTCAACATGTGGTAAGGAAGTTCGCAGACAGCATAGTATGTCATTGAACCATGACACCATAGATGCTGGAAAAGGATTTCAGATTGAGTCAGTGTTTTGATCCCTGGAGTTTTTTCCAAACCAGAAAAGCGCTGCAGGTGTTTCTCTGAGGGGTACTATTATTTGGCAGATGGGTAGTTGGTGTATCAAAGACAGCTTCCAAGGTACTGCCAAGATCGTGCTGAGCCCGTGGCAGAACAACACGGACAAGCGCCTCCTCATCAGCCTGGACGAAGACGTGCCGGGCTTGGCGCCGAAATAGGTTTGAGGGTTTGGGTTTTGTAGAGTGTTGCGGTGTTTTGGGTTTAGAGTGGCTGGGCACGGACATACTCGTCGTAGTGGGAACGGTTTATGTTGAGGCATGAGGATTTAGGGGTCGTGTTGACCTGCAGCTGGGGCTGCTGCAACTTAAAGCGGCCTCTTGAAACTATGCGCCCTGCTACATCACGAGCATCGAAAAGCAGACAAGGACATGTTTTTCCGTGACCTCCATGCAGAACCTTATACAAAGGTGGTTGCATAGCCTATGGTGCACATACTTCCTTCGGTGATCTTAGTGCTGATTGTCGCATTCTGTGCCTACTTCCACACCCAGTAAGGATCCGAAAATGGAGCTGTTGAAAAACACCCATCGGGACTTATGTGAAAACCATCGAATATAGCAGCAGGACAAGGCTGGGGCCAGGGGTAAATACTTTGAGGTGTCTGGGTAATGTAGAAGCCGGAATCAGTACTAAAGGTATTCCCTAGGGTTCCTTATTGCAAGTATACCATAATAGCTCCTAGAACCCTCCCCTAGAGCATGTATTTGGGGTTCTTGAAACTGGAGACCTCGACCTTTGCAACCCCACATGCCTAGATAAGTACTAAAGCCGAATGGTTCCTGTGTACAAAGAGCGCCTCTGATCGGGAGTTCTTTACAACAGCAAAGTTCATATCATGAGGTGCTGGGACCAAGGTACGTCATTGGAAGACCGCTTTCTGAGGCTTCACCTCTGGCCCCAAACCCTACAACATAGTAGGTTCTGACTCCCCAGTTATAGGGCATAACCCTAAAGCAGTAAGCTTTTGGATCCCCAGGCAGGCTGTGTTGAGGGATTCCGGCTCAGGTTGAAGAAGATTGGGCCTGAGGCCATCAATACATCCATGTGTACTTGGCGTTCTTCTGGTTGGCTCTTAGGACTTTAGCTTTTTGGGTTTCTATATGAAGTCTAGTAAGGGCCAGCAAGGGGGCCAAAAGTTTAACTTTTAGGAGGGGTTAAGAAGTCAGCCAAGTGTTTCAAGTTCTCTAATAAATTACCCTAAGGGTCCATGTACTCATATAGTATATACATTGGCCTTAAAGGACTCCCTATGTAGGTACATTGGGCCCAAAGTATATGCTATATGGGCACATGGACCCTTAGGGTTAGGGTCCCTTTGTAGGAAACCGAAGGAAGGCGGCAGCCTTCTTCACGGACCCGAAAAGGGAACCTAATTCTGCTGCACGTTGCGTCTGAGGCATCGACCTGTCGACTGAAGGCAAATAAAAACCGTTTTAGGCTACCCTAAGGGTCCATGTGCCCATATAGCATATACTTTGGGCCCAATGTACCTATATAGGGAGTACTTTAAGGCCAATGTATATACTATATGAGTACATGGACCCTTAGGGTAATTGATGCACCAAAGAAAACTAATGGACCCTAATTCAGAGAACTACCAGATTGGCTTGTTTACATTGCATTGTAGCCCTTGTCCTTTCGAAAACGATAGAAATCCCTAAACCCTAAACCCTAAACGCAGCGCTGTAGCTTAGGGCAGCCTTCGCAGCTCTCTAGCCCTGGCTTTCTTATGGCATTATGGAGGTCCCCGGTCCAAGCTCAGAATCCATCCGACGCCGCTGGATTACGGAGTACGGCCCGGTACCTGCCACCCAGCTGCCTTTGGCAGATTTGGTGGATGATGCAACACTCGGATGCTGTCGCCGACTGACTGCTGCCGCGACAACGCACACCCCACTGCCCGAGGGTCAGATAGGAGAATTCTTCACAATGGATCAGTTCCACGGCTCTTTCAAGCCCTTGCTGAAGTCCTGGAGTGCCCCTGCAGGTTTCTGTGGAGCCATGGCTGTGGCTGGGGTCGAGCTGTTGTTCGAAACGCTTATAGCGGGACCATTGGGAGTTGCTGGGACACCCCAGGCACCCGACTTCATGTCAGATCTTGCATCCACGCCCCTTTGCTCCCTGGACTTAATGCCACCACGAGCTGAGTCACTGGGTTTTGGAGAAGCATACTTTATTGTTTGTTTTGGAATTGTTCCTTAAAGTAACCACTATGACAAGAAAGGTTATACTTGTTTCTCCTTGGTTACTTCAAAGACCAGGTCAATCATGAAGCAAATTCGCAGCCGGAGGACCAGCTACATCCAAGACCATGCTTCCAGCTTTGATGCCAAGGGCGCTCGACAGAAATATTTGAGCGCATGGTATGCCAACTACGAACTGTCTGACGTTCTCCGGGATTACTGCGCGCAACAGCGGGCCATGGGCGTGCCAGATGACCTCCTTGACCAGATTCTCTTTTTGCGGGAAAATCAGTGGCCAGCATACGCTGATGCTGAACATGAGGAGCGGGAGCGGCTGCCTGAGGAACAATGCTTCGGAGGTTGCAAGGTGGGGGTTCTTGTTAACTACGCATCGAACCCCACGAATCTCTCTTAGGAATGTACCTTAATTATTTAAATCCCGCGAATCATCCTACCCCAAACCTAAATCGGAAGGTATATTCCTTTTCTGAGTTGTTCGTTGACTAGTGGGCACTAGCCTGGAAGCGCACTTTCGCCAGAGAGCTTTGCAAGTTTTTGTTGATTAAGGGTTTAGTTTTGCGGTGTGGGGTTCCGGTTGATTTAGGACTCTCAGATCAGTCTTTCATAGTAGTGCACTACTCAGCAACAGAATCCTGCCTTGGGAATCATGGTTTGCTGGCCAGAACGGATGGGGTTATGAGCCCTAAGACTCCATGTACCTATAAATTAGGGACCCAAAAAGCACATAAGCATAAGCATTTTATGGGGATATCCCTACCTCAATGGGCTTCAGTATAAGGGGGGTTTATATGGGATATCCCTATCCTAATTTTTGCTTATGTGCTTTTTTGGGGCCCTAATAAAATAGTAAATAGTAGGTACTTAAAGAGATCCCTATTTGGTACTTTAAGGCCTAAGAACCTACTATATATATATATATGGGTACATGGAGCCTTTGGGGAGTCGATCAAAAGTCGAGCAGTGCACGTCACAAAAAGAACAATCCAGAAGGGCCTGATGGTGGACTTCAGGGTTCAGGGTCTAGGGTTTAGGGATTAGGGATATAGGGCTTAGGGATTAGGGATATAGGGCTTAGGGATTACGGATATAGGGTTTAGGGTTTCGGGATTAGGGTTTAGTGTAGGGTTAACAGTGGAACAACCCCCCAGGTGACTACGGAGAGTGGGAGTGAAGGCCTTCGCTTCGATCCGAAGAAGGGAGATCGCTCGGTGATTGTGGAGATTCCAAACAGAGGGCTCTTGCTGCGTGCAGATGAATGGGAGGTCCGGTGTGCAGGAACGGCTGGATTTCCGAGGATTGCTTGTCTTGATGTGGGTGGCCACTTCACCTGCGCTGTGTTCTTCGAAGCACCTGCTGGCGATGGAGGTCTCACGCCAAGTACACTACACTTCAACACCACGAAGAGCAAGTATTGCAACCGCCACATGTTACAGCTTGCTCACTTCCTCTTTGCAATGCGAGCTCCGGTCGCACCAAGCGCCGGGGATGGACTGAGCGAAGAGCCGGCGCCCTCATCACTCACCCGTGAAGCCTTCGTCATTTACGACTCCGATTGATGCTGCAGGAAAAGGAAAGACTAAGATCTCCGGTTGCCTCAAACATGTTCTGAAATGACCTACTATAGGGGCTTAAATAATTACTTATACCCTTTTGGGGGGTCCTTATTATAAGTATAGTATATTGGGCCCAAAAACCCTCTTCTAATGTTTAAGGCCCTTATATTACAGTGAGATCAGACGTTCTTGAAGGAGGGGCTGGTGGAGGCGCGACTTCATCTTTGCATTCACCGATGGCTACGATTTGTTGCAGAGTTTACGTGGACCCCTAATCATAATGGGGCCCCCCAAATAGGAAGGCTTTATAGGGTCCAGGTATGGCTTGAACAGCCTCGTGTAGGTTGTTCGTACTGCTGTCCATGGTATCTTGTCACGAGGATCGCCGAAATCTAGGGACCTTGGTTTGTAAAGCCGTAGCCTAAGAACCCTAAACAAAATACCTTAGGCTTACGTCAGGGCTTCGGATTTGACTGAAGCCCTTCAGCATTGGCCTGCAACTAATCTGTACAAATTATAGCGACGTCAGCGACGTCACTTGGAAGGTAATGTGAAATTAGCGACGTCAGGTTAATCCAAAATAACGAAATTAGCGGCCTGAGGCTCCTGAGGAGAGGCGAGCGAGGTTGAGGCGGTAGGACCTTAAACCGTAAACCCTAAACCCCTAAACTCCGAGGACAGGCGAGCGACGCATGCCCTGCCCTGCTGCCCCTTCCCCTTTCTTCAAAAAGTTGCAAAACTGTGATTTTTGGGTTTTCAGGCCTTGAAAACCTCAAAATGAAATCTTGCAACCCTGCTTTGCCCTTTGTGCCCTGCCCCTGCGCGCTGTGCCCTGCACCCTGCCTGCGCCCCTGCCCTGCGCCCTGCCCCCCTTAGGCCCTGGCCTTGGCCCAAAGTTGCAAAAATGTTATTTTTGAGGTTTTCGGGCCTTGAAAACCTCAAAATGGAATCTTGCAACCTACCCTGCCCTGTGCCCTGCACCCTGCCTGCGCCCTGCCCTGCCCTGGCCCTGCCCTTGGTCCTGGCCCTGGTCAGCTGTGCTTCCCCCAAACGCACCTCCCTTCCCCTTTCTCCTCAAAAAGTTGCAAAAATGTGATTTTTGAGGTTTTCAGCTTGAAAACCTCAAAAATGGAAATCTTGCATGCCCTCTGTGCCCTGCCCGCACCCTGCCTGCGCCCTGCCTGCCCTGCACCCTGCCCTTCCCTTGGCCTTGGCCCTGGCCCTGGTGAGCTGCGCTGCCCTGCCCCTAAACGCTCTGAACCCTAAACCCTGCCCTGCCTTCACTGCTTGTGCTGCTGCTACTGCTGCTACTGCTGCTGAAAACGCCACTCCTTTTCCTTCTTCCTGTGCTCTTGCTACTATAGGGTGTGGTTGGGGTTATGACATGGAAGATTCTTAATTTCCGTTTCGGAAATAAGCGCGACCCCCCTAATTTCAGCAAGGAAACTAAGCGCGACGTCACCAGTTTCGGGTTTCGTATCTAGCGCGACGTCACTTTCCTAATTCGGGTTCTGAAATTAAATAATTTCCCCAGAACTAATGTACCTAGAGGTTCCTATGTAGTTCTTTTTTGTGGTTCCCTTGATCTTCGTGGTTGAAACCATTTGTTTCTGGTTCTTGCTTGAATAACTAATTCTCTGGTGTTCTTAAGATAAAAGAAGATGCTCATGATAATTATAAAACCACTTCTCGGCGTTCTTATAATATAGGATTTATTCTTGGAACTTAGAAACCGTTTCTTGACATTCTTGAGAAAGGAAAGTTATTCTTGAGAAATCTAAATCCGGAAAGAAGAAATTGAGAATAATATATTTTCATCATCAAGCCATCATCTGCTTCATGACGGATTGAGCAAGGTGGATTTCATTCATCGATTCTCAGCAGCATTCTTACATGGCTCGAACACCATGGATTTCATGCTCTCGTGTTTGCATGTCAAGCAGCAGCACCGGACATCCAATCATAGCATCATCACGAGCAGCCGATTCGCAATATTACATTGCAGCAAGCAACAGTGAGTATGATTGACTGAGCCCTTTCTTCAATGGGCTGCTCCGATCTCAGCATAGAGCACAACAAACCTTGGTTGCTTGAATCCATGAGCTCTNGGGCTGCTCCGATCTCAGCATAGAGCACAACAAACCTTGGTTGCTTGAATCCATGAGCTCTACTTGGCAGTTTGGCGCATGATTGGACCGCTTGTTGCTCGCTTGTGCACATTATGCCTAATGCCTGCAGCTTCTCAAGCTGCATGGGATATCTTCATTGCAATCTATGGTTCATGGCTATATGATCTTGCATAATATTTTTCGGATTTGTATTGCTTCCTTGCTCGGATTGGTGCCCT
>BGNK01005151.1:30567-43137 GCA_003297005.1 Symbiodinium sp. clade A Y106 | reverse complement strand
AATAATATGCACTAATCGGTAGGTTTGTAGAAAAGATTGTTGTAGATTGTAGCGTGGTGCAGGGGAGCAGGACGACGGCGGTAAGCAAGGGCAACACGGAATTGATAGTGTCTTGCTGTGACTCCCCCCCCTCCTGGTACACTGCCCAGAGAGGGGGTACAACCCCCCAGGTTTGCAGAAGACCACGCCGTGCCAAACTATCCACGAAGAGCCACGAGAACTGAATGGCCTCGCGTGGTTGCGGATCGGCACTTGGGAAAGCTCCTGCACCGAAGCGGGCATGATTCGAAGAATGTGCAGGACGGGAGCCGGCCCCCGGCCCTTCTGAGGTTCTGAGCGCGCAAAGGGGAAGGGACCCGTTCCTCGTCTGACTCGGCCGACTCGTAGTCCGAGGCGCCAGTGCGGCTGGCTCCGCCGGAGATCGGGCTGTCGCCAGTGCCTCCGAGGAGGCGGCTCGCCACTGCAGCCTCCAGGAGCTCGCGGTCGTCTTCCAGAGCTTCTCTCCACTTTGAAAGCTGAGGCGTTGTGAGGAGCTGGCGTAGGGCCTGCAGGGCCTGCTCTCTTGAAAACTCCTCTTGTGCCAACATCAGAAAGCGAAGCATGGGATGTTTCGGCTGCAGCCGGTCGACTTCCTCCACAGCAGGGAAGTGGGAAATCGACAGCGACTCACACTTGCGCAGCGCCCTGCCCGCCTGCAGCTCTTCTGGGTGGTATGTTGTAACCAAGTGCAATCCCTGGGCGAACTGCTGCAAGGAGTCCTTCGCCTCTCGACGCCCTTCATTTCGCAGCACGTTCTCAAAGTCTAAGCGCCGCAGCTCATCGACCGCCTCCCTGAGAGACGTGAGCGCTTCGGAGGGTGCCGATGCTACGGAGACCTCGCCGCGGGGGTGCGCGAGCGATGCGAGCGGCACCTCCCCGTGGAGCTCCATCTCCGGAAGTGGAAACTCCGAAAGGCCCTGCAAGGGCAACGACGCAACGAGCTGCGAAAGGAAAGCTGGGAAAAAGCACTTCGGGGGAGCGGCCAGCGGCCTCTGCAGCTTCTTTCCAGCTGGCGTCCTTGAGGAGGATGCTGCAGACGTTGGCAACCTGCCTGGATCACAGGGCAACAGTGGCTCCAAGTTAGCTGCTCGTTGCGCCTTCGACGCGGCCGTCTGCATTTGGCAAAGTCAGCGAGGAACGTGAGGATCTGCGAAGCAGCGGAAACTCTGCGGGATTCTCCGGCTCAGTGCTCCAGTGCTCCCTGCCTTGGACTTCTGGTCCAGCTCCTTCAAAAAGAGGCGACTGAGACACGACTCCAATCGACGACTTCGGCCTGCAGTGTGGCGGACTGTGTACTGGAGCCGCCTGCGGAAGAGCGCGCTCAGCTGTCTGCGTAGCGCCGCAGCGGTAGCGGGGTAGCGGCTGTTGTCGCTCAGCGCCCGGCGGACGACGCCTTTCCGGAAGATCTCGAAGGCATCACTGGCTGAGTCATCGCTGTATCGGACCACCTGCTTCAGTCGGCGTCGGGGTCGGAACACTCCAGCTTGGTCAAGCGCACCAGTGCCTTCAAGATGGCTGTATGGCCCTCCACGATCAGCTGCTTGGTTTCATCGGCCGTATCCCTCTCAAACATGCTACCATTGATGCCAGCTGCCAGCTCCTACTCTTCCAGAGACTGAAGAGCCGACTATGCTGCAGTTGTGAAACACACTCTCCGATGTGTGACGCAAAGCAAGACCTACGACGCGTGTTGGGGCCCCAGCCACTCCAACACGTCCCACTCCGATCCTTCAACCTGACTTCCCACAAAACCAGCAAGAAATCTTGCTTTACAGACCGTCAATCCTAAGCTCCAGCGCATCGATCTTGAGGTGCACAGACAACTTTGGCCAGCCCCTCAGCTGTTCCTCGGCGCTTTCAGTGTTGGAAAAGGGAACTCAAGCATCCGGGCTGACCTCCAATGTGACGAAGTGCCGGCTTTCCACCACGATATCCTGTCAGAGTCGCTTGGAGGGGGAAAGGCTTCTCAAAACAGCACCGTTTCCTGACCAGCCAAACAGCTCCGGTGTGGATAGTAGTTGGCTGCATAGCATATGACGTCCCTTCCAGGACATGCTATGGCTTGGCACGCGCGCAAGACAACTTCTGAGGACCAGGGCAGCTTCGGCTCGCCGAGGTCGTTCTTCAAGCACTTTTGTGAGTTGTTTGGCCTCTGAGCGAAACACCGTTTCCGATCAAACGACGCTCCAGACATGCGTTGAGGGAAAGGCGCTGTGCCAGACATTGGAGGTGATCTATCCAGTGGGATGTAGCCTTCCCAAAGCAAGCGCACCAACCGAATTGCTTTCATGTTAGATGTTTGAAAAGGACAATGTCGACCGGGCTCGCCACAATCATAGAGATGCAGTGGCAACCCAAATTTCTTGGCAGGCAACAGGTATGTGTGGCAAGGATGTATTTGAAAGGCCGGCACGAGACTGCACCGAGCTTAGCGCCTGCGTCACCAACTCCCCCCAAATGTCACGCTCCTCTCCAACACGAGTCGCCAGTTCCCAAGTTCGCAGAATACCAAAGAGTTGCTTTCAACAGCAGGCAAAAGATGGTCCGATGTATATTCAGATATCGCTTGACACTCCTCAACTCCGTTCCTTCACGCATGAGCTTCGCGTCGGGGAAGCGGGGGTGCGTTTCGTCAACGACTAGTCAGACTAGTCTACTTGTACTCCCTGCTTGCTTGATCCGTGTCTTATCAACTTTGTTTCGCACAGAACCTTGACTGCTCAAGATCCGCTCCACGCGAGAACCAGCAAAAGGCGGCCTACGCTTAGGGAGGGGTATACTGAGTTTTCGCTGTGTCGTCAACCTAATGGTTCTAAGTCCGATCGCACCTCTTGCTTTGCAGCTTTGCCTTTGCTGCAGCCTTGCTTTGCTACGATACACCGATGGGGCGCCTGTGCTTTGTGACCGTGAGTTACGTGGAGTCCTCTGTTTTTCGAAATCCGGTTCGCGGTTACGATTCGACCGGTGGGAGCCAGAAGGCCGGTGGGGTGGGGGATACAATTGGGGGGGAGGGGCCGGGACCCGAGAGCATGCATATGTATATATTAATATATATATATATATGTATTTTTTGTCTATTCTATCTACCTATTTGTATGTAAATAAACATATACCTTAAAAATATATTGATGTGTGTGTATGTAATTGTAAGAAAACAATTGTCAAGAATGAACGGCATCGGATGCGGAAACTTTACACTTTGCATACCTGCGGTGTCTGAACAGTGTTGACAACGAGATGGCGAAGCTGGCAATGCAAGCCTTTGGGTGGCCAGCTTCCTCTTCCTATGCCTGTTTTACTGCAGAGCCGCCGTGAGTGCTGTGAGGGCAGGGAAGCAAGCCGACACCCTGTGTGGCTGCCGGGAGAGTTGCGATGTTGTGTATTTTGAATGTGATGGGAGTACTTACAAGCCTTCCAAAGCTTGAAGCAACGAGACAACCGAACGTGAATCGATTCCTGTTGCTTGACCTCATATGAGCCACTGTCAAAATTACTGGCTTGGCGAAGGGACATTGATCTTGGGGTTATCGTTTGTCTCGTGTCCCCTATCGTTCTGCAAATCAAACCCCATGTTAGGATAAGATTGTCCGGATTGGCTCTTCTGCATGATGAGAATCCTCGAGGTGCTTGGTTGTCGTACAACTTTAGTACTGGAGATGTCTCGTTTGGGGTCCTGGCCGGATTGTGCTTGGTTGCAGTACAACGTCTGGGGTCCTGGCTGGATTGAACATGGTTGCAGTACAACTTTAGTATTGGAAAAGCCTCGTCTGGGGTCCTGGCTGGATTGTGTTGGGTTGTAGTACAACTTTAGTACTGGACATGCCTCGTTTGGGGTCCTGGCTGGATTGTGCCTGGCTGCTGTACAACTTCTCGTTTAGGGTCCTGGCTGGATTGTGTTGGGTTGTAGTACAACTTGAGTACTGGAAATGCCTCGTTTAGGGTCCTGGCTCTGACATGCATAGCTGCATTATCGTTTTTCTCCTGACCCCTATCGTTCTGCAGATCAAACCTCGATTTATGTTTATCTCGTGTCCGCTGTAGACTAACTCTGCTCTTCCATAATTTTTGACGGCCGCTCATATGCTTCACTCTGCACAATCGCGGCCACTGATTCTCGTAGGGTTACAGAGAAGTACCGATTCGTTGGTACTGCGGGTAAACCCATGTTGATTGCAGGATGTGAGAAACTGTTCGATGCACTGAGAACGCAGCTCGGCAGCATCGAGTGTCACTGAAAAGAGACAGACGCACGAGGAAAATTCCATGGCTAGCCACTGCACCCCTTTAGGTCTTCTCAGCTTCGGCATGGACAAGGGCATGATGAGGGAACGACGGAAGTGGTCACACATTCTGTTTCACCAGCAAAGCCGACAGAACCATCATGCTCAAACATACAGAGACGAATGATGGTGCGCAAAGCACGGATCACAGTACTCAACAGACCTTTTTTCACCCTTGAGCCAAAACACGACGAAAGTCTTTGTCGAGTCAGCTAAAGGCGCCAGGCCATTCCCCCATCGCCGGGCCCGATGGGGGCGCAGCCGGAGAACGTGCTCACCGAGGTGACGTTATACCCCAGTGCTATTCAAGAGGCCACATGCGCTCGAGTACCCTTTACACAGTACTACAAACTCAAGGAGTTACTACAGCTACTGCTCTCAGGGCCGAAGCGAAGCACCAAGGGGCTGGTCAGCTGCAGTTGTCGTCGGCGGCGAAGGCAGTGGCGTAACCTCAGTGTCTGCAGGCTTAGACAGGTCGCGAGTCTCGCGTGAAAGGGGAGTCTTGTAAGGGCTTTCGTAATGCGGTCAGCTAGCTGTTCCTTGGTGTTTGTGTACCTAAGGAGAACTTCGTTCTTGTGTGTTTTGCCGAAGTCGGACACCGATGCGATCGACAACTTGTGTGTGCGAAGCAAACCCCTAAGTTTCACCGAGTACACCGAGTACCCTGCCTCTATCACCTTGATTACCGCCTCATTGTCCTCATGAGTGACCAACGGAACCACACGCTCGGCAACTTTCGACAACAAGTCTTGCACCGGCAACGCTTCAACAAACAACCCCTCCGCAAGCGAGATCATTTCTGCCTCTGTCGTGGACTCCCTGACGCCGGCTCGACCAAGCAATTGGGAATTGTGTGCCCTTCGGACCACTGATTTGAAGCCAAAGTCCCGAAGTCGCTTTGGCAGTGTGTGTGCGCAACCTGCCAGATCAGCATCCACAAAAAACCAGTACACAATCCTTAATTCTTTCCCCACCGCCACAATTATTGTTGTGACGTAATGCTTTGGCATAAAACTCCTGTTGACGGATGTTGCTGTTTCGTCGGCCACTTTAAGCCAACACCTGTGTGCGCAGGCTTGCTCTTCTAAGACTCAGGTTCTTCCTGAAGTCTTTTGACCTCGAGGCGATGGCACCATGATGCTGAATGCTGCACTGGTATATGCAAGTCGGCGGACTGAAGCAGTCTGCGTCTCTGATTCTGAAGACACTCAGGCACTTGTCGTGGGCGCGTGTTTAGACTTGATGCGAACACACTGAAGCTGGACGTTTGGCTTGTGTAAAGAGGGTGGGAGCAGTGGGTGCGATTTTTGGGATTGTCTCGTGCTCACCGGTTCTGATCACTCGCAGCATCAAGCAGCGGATTGACGTGAAAGCTTTGACTCTGCATCCCAATCAACTGCCACAAACGATCCTAAGTCCAAGTGTTCTAGATTGTGGCTCGAAAGCTCCTGGCTTTCTGGCCTGAGTTGTGAGGAATTAATGCTCTATCATTTCGTCCCTCAATGACGGACGCTTAATTCTTTCCCCACCTGCTTTGGCATAAAACTCCTGTTGACGGATGTTGCTGTTTCGTCGGCCACTTTTACCAACACCTGTGTGTGCAGGCTTGCTCTTCTTTAGCCCGCACCGCTTGTATACAATGGTTTGGTTTTCCAAGCTCGCTTTCATTTGTGTTCATGAAGAGGACAGGAACACATGCTGGGGCGCTCCAAGGACTCCAAGCGTTGCTTGATCGGGTCGCGAAATCTTACGGCCGAGATCTTTGTTAAACAACTGCGTTGAACCTAATCATGTGTTTCGGTCTCAGCTCATCTTGGTTCCACACCGAACTTCGTAAGCACTGCCTCGCCTACCTGCCTGACCTCCCCCGTGCCCCGGGCCTGCACACTAACAACACTCAGGGAAAACAAGTTACCCCTCAGGCTGAACTGCAAACAANACCGAACTTCGTAAGCACTGCCTCGCCTACCTGCCTGACCTCCCCCGTGCCCCGGGCCTGCACACTAACAACACTCAGGGAAAACAAGTTACCCCTCAGGCTGAACTGCAAACAACCGGCCGCACTGCTGGCCCCCGAGCACTGCCACTAGTCTAGGCCTGCGTGAAAACGCCTCCGTCTGTGACTTTGGTCACTCAGGTCAGTGTCCCCCTCAGTACTCCTCGTCGTCGGCGTGTTCTGATGCCGTCCTACATGAGTGAAGTCCTGCATGTACTTTTGCAGCAGCAGAGATTCCTGTACCTGCAAGTGCCGCCGTGACAAGCTGAAGCCCTGCAGACCTCATGCCGAATGCACGTTTTGCATTTGAAGTACTGATGCCTGCAGCACTGGCCCACAGCCTACGCGAACCCACGACTAAGCAGACGCCCACAGCCGAGATGGCGCCAGGGCAGCACAGCGAGAGAGGTCCAAGCGGAAAGCTGGGCAAGGGGACCAAAGGTTCCGCAACAAAGATGAGAAGTACAGGATCCGCCAAGCCCTACGCGCTCGGGGGATCAAAGTGCCCAAGCACATGACATGGAGGGAGGCTGAGCTGCTTCTCCAACAACCTCGGAAGCCTACCACCCCGACAGGACCTAGCAGAGAAGCACTGCGAACCATGCTAAACGCACACCAGTACACCCGTGCCCCCAACGGCAGCATCCACCCCCACGCCTCGGCAGGGGCTAGCGGCAGCGGCGACAACCAACCACCCGACGGAACGGACCCGAGTGCGCCGCGAGACCCACAACCACTACCACCCCAGCCACCGCAACACACCGGCGACAAAGCCGCGGCACCCGCAATAGACGCACACAAGCAACGAATGGCCGACAACCCTTACACAGGCGCACAAGGACGCCCGCAGCAGACCAGAAAGCCGGACAGCCATCCAGCAGCGACCGACAGCCGTGCCTCCCGAGCCACAGCCGACACCGCGTGCACCGCAGCAGCACGTGGCGACCGGAAGGGGCCGGCCCTGGCACAAGACAAAGGCCAGCAGCGCGGCGACCAGACCCAACGCACTGGCACCGGAGCCGACGACGGCCCGCAACCGGCAGCCGCCACCCCGAGCCGGCCAGAGACATCACAGCCACCACCCCACCCCTCCCAACAAACCGGTGACAAAGCCACGGCAGCCGCGAAAGACGCGCACAGGCAACGGACTGCTGACAACCCCTACACCAGGACACAAGAAGGCCCGCAGCAGCCACAGCAAGCAGGAAGCCGACCAGCAGCGGAGGCACACGGCGCTGCCCGCACCCAACGCGCGGGCACAGCAAGCGCCGCGCACACGGCCGCAACCCGCGACACCCAAACACGACCACCCCCGGCCAGGGAGCGGGGGCAGCAACATGACAACCAAACCCAGCGCACCACCACCGACGCTGACGACCAGCCCGAAATACCACAAGTGCTGCGGTGGCCGACACCGCCGTACAAGCGCAAACGCAGGCAGGACAGAGACCTGGCATGGACCTTGATACTCACGCCATACAAGGGAGCATCCGACAGAGATCAAACTGGCTGGACATCGTCACCACCCAACCCACCCTCCCGCAACGCTCCCCCTCAAGTGCCCCTCGCCCCGGGCGTGCCTTAGGGCCACCCCACCAAAAGGCTGTCCACACATCCCATCGAAGCGCCCAGACTGGCACACCCGCACAGGCAAAACAACGAGCCCACCATCCTGCAATGGCGACTTCACCAGCAGCCACCCCGGCCCGCAGCCGACCCCTTCACCCGTGGGCAAGCTACCAACGGATCAACAGAGCATCGGCAGCCATCCCCACGTACTGGCTGGTGATCAGGACCAGCCTCATCCTCAGCTACCACGACGGAAACTGGAGAATGCGGCCCTGACACAAAGCCAAGGCACAACCCATTCGGCAGGCCGAAGGTACGCACCACCCACCACAAGCCACCGCCACCACAACACACACAACCACAACAGCCGCAGCCACCTCGCCCCGACCGTGCCCAGGGACCCCTGCAGCCAGCAGCAGCCACCGTCCTAAGCAAGGCGGGGGAGTATTCCCAGCCACCGCCCAACCACACCACCTCCAAGACAAAGCCAACGAACAAAGCACCACCAGGCCCACCATGAAAGCCCCGCCAGCGGACACGCAGCAGAGGACACCGGCGAAACAACAGCCCAAACGAAGCTCGTCGGCGAACCCCGGCAACCCGACAGCTGGAAGGACCGTTTCGGCAGGACCGGCACCACCACAGCAACCAGCGCACTCCCAGTTACAACAGCGACCCAACCACTGGGCCAGAACTGGTGCGGAGCAACCGGGGCGACCACGACGCCACCCAGACGCCCCCCACCGCCGACCCCCATGTCAGAATCTGAGCGGGAGTGGCCGAGCTCCGACGAACACCAGCCACCAGAGCCGGACACCACAACCATGTTCCAACACCACACGCCAATTCCGCCACGTCGAGACCACAACCACTACCACCTGCCCCACCACCACCGCAAGCCGCCAGCAGACCACAACGTCGAGCCGGCGAAGGCACTGACACGGACAACACAGTCTTGATGCAAAACCCCCACCCAGCCCGGCCAGGGTCGTCGACAGACAAAGCCCCCGCCACACCGCGGACCTCACCAGCGGAAGAAGAAGCTCCTAGCCAAGCTCTGGAAGGTGCAAGGCAAACTGCACTCAGCCATCACTATTAGCTTCAACCAACCCCTGGAGGAACTCACCACGCTGCTATACCAAGCCTTGGGGACCATACAGCAAGCCATAGACGGGACCCAAGAGCAAGACACGTCCCGGAGCCGGACAGGGCCGGCAAAGACTTCTTCCATGGCTGGCAGCCGGAACTGGGGGCAGCCGGGGACGGCCTGTCCTGCCTGGACGAAGCCATGACCATGTGGGACTACTGGAGACGGACCAAGCCAGAGGGGAGCTGCGATCGTGTGTCAGCTGTCGCCGACGTCCTCGACACGGCGGGGGAGTTGCTGGCTGCGCTAGACAACGGGGCGGAACTGGAACGAGCAGCCGACGAGGAAGAAGAGATGGCTGCAGTACACGTCCCTAAGAGACGACACTGCGGGGGACACCTGGAACGTGAAGGCCCCACTGGCGCCTCAACACGTCGAGAAAGCGCTGCGAAAAGTGGTGCCCTAGGGGACCGGTGCACCTGGTGAAGGACGAAGAGGACCTCGTTGCTGGCACGCCCGCTGCCCCACGGCAACCGGGGAAAACTGGTGCCAGCCGGCCAACTACGGGTCTGTTTTTTCATGAAACTCTCTCTCACGCCCTTGCTGTCGGGGGGGCGGGGGAAGAATCAGGAGCTCCCCACCGCAACCAGGCTCCCCGGGGTGGGGGGGGTGGGAGAGAGGTTCATGAGTTGTGGCTGTTTCCCCGAGGACCAGAGAGGGTCGTGTCTTTCGATGAAGTGTTGCTGCAGCTGTTTCCACCGGGGTCGGTGCTGTGCTTGTGACCTCCAGTCGGGGCCTGCAGTCCCCGTGATGTGTCTCTCGGGGTCTCGGGGTCTCTGAAGGGATTGTACTGGCCTGGGTGCCTGCGGTAGTTTTGCGCTGCTCCCACCACGCCATGTCCCTCCATCGGAGTTGTTGGCTTACTAGGCTGTGTGGTACGCGCGCAACGTGGCCCCATAGCCCCCCAGATGCTTGCCAGTGCCACCGTCGACCATCTCTCGTAGCCCTGTCTGTGAAGGGTTACTCGCGCGTCCCGGAGTGTCCGGGCCTGCCATTCGGGAAAGGACTGCCCGGGCCTTCTGGCATGCCCTGGCATCCGGACTTGTTGTAGTTGGACCGAGTTGGCGGCTTGTAGCAAGGATTGGTTCACGGGCCAGGCGGGTGCCCCCCACAGGGCCGCCGACTGTACGAGGGCGCGGTGCACAGGCAGCCAGAGGTACCTCTCTATCTCTCTACCTCTGAGGAACAACCACAAGGCAATGGTTTTCGACCACAGACACGGGTATCAAGGCAGAGGAAACTTCACAGCCGTCAGTTGCAGCGATAGTGAGGAGCCCGTCGGAACGGTCGGTAGCCATATCGTTGGCATCCCACGTCCAACACACAGTCTCGCAGTGCCAAAGGCTGTTCCTCCTGACCCTGGTCAGCTTCCTGACCAGGCGCCTCAGCGGCCATCCGTTCCACCAGCCAGGACGGATAGCCGGCTAGCACAGTCACGCCGGTTTCTTAAGGTGGCCTCGTCTTGATTGCCTCGGGTGAAGGCCTCCTAACGGTGATCGGCCACGCGTGTGAACATGCACAGTTCCATGAAAGCGGTGCCAGGGTCGCTCAGAACGGCTCTGCAACCTCGACCGATTACGCTTCGAAGAGCCCCTATACCCACCGTCCCGCGACCTCGTAAGAAACCCGAGCATCTCCCAGGCCGAGCAACGGGACCAGCAGTGTCGCTCGGGTCCACAGATTGCTCAATGACAGCCGGTCCGCCAGAAGCGCGAGAGGCAAAAGGAAGGGGCTCAGTGGGACCGGAATGCGAGGCGAGCGAGGAGTGGAAGGAGTGGTTGTCTTAAACTCTTCAAGGGCGAGGCGAGCCAAAGAGGGAGCCTGGGTGCCCAGATCCACTTCGGGAGGCACCCAAGACCCAAGCTTCTTTTGCAGGCGGAAAAAAAGCGGAGTTCCGCGCGGCAATTTCAGCCCGGAGGACTACTTGACAACGGGGCAAAGCAGAGCCGAAGCACGAAAGCTCCTTTTTGCCCCTAATTCCCCGAGACGACCTCCAGTCCCTGCTGCCAAAAGGCAACGGCAGCCGTTGAGCCATGGGCTGCAGCCAGCCGGCCGGCCAAGTAAAATGCAGGGGGGAACAAATAGGGCAAGAGAGTATGCCATTCTTCGGTCGTGTGGCACAAGGCCCCCACAAGAATAGTGATGCACCAGCTGAAGAACGCATGGAGATTGAGAACTCGTACTGATTTTGCACGTCGCATTGCTGGACTGATGTTTCGAAAGGCTCACAAGCATGGGGAGCTCGTGAAGCAGTGATGCGAGACTAAAAGTACAAGAACTCAGCCCAAGATCACTGCATAGCCACGAAATAGCCTGGGTTTTTCCACTGGTTTCCCGTTGGTTTTTGAATTTCATCGGCTTCTTCCACTGCCACGGCCACTGCAGCAACCAGCAAACCGCCAACCCGCCGGCGAGCCCTTGCTTTGGAGACACGCCAGCAGAAACTGAAGCGGAAGCTTTGCTGATCTTTGACAAAGCCAAAGGCGGGGGAGGAGGAGGCAGAGCACCCCTCCGCAATTGCCGGCTGTTGTTGCAGGACTTCTGGGATCTTCCAGGCCGCAACAGCCTGCTTAGTGCTGCACCTCGATGCCGAAGGACAGGCCCACTTGCCCATAGCCGTGACTACCTCGCAGTTACATCCAGCATGGGTCTTGCAGAGTGCTTGCTTCTTGTGCGCCGGGACACCGTCGAAGGCCCGGTTGCACCAGGTCTGGTCACCTCGGAATGGATGCACGAAAGCCAATTCCGGTGTGCCGTGATTTGCTCGCCCAGTTGCCCAGCAAGAAATAGCCGCCGCACTTGGCCTCGTGAACAAAAGGAGCTTGGGAGAGGACAGCGACGAATTTGCTTCGCCTCTGAGACTTCCTCCGTGGGCCTCGGCGTGCGGCACAGCAGAGAGCTGCAAATGCAAAAAAATGAAGTCTAGGAGTCTTGCTGGGTCCCTGACGTCACTGCAGCCAGAATGCGCCGGCCGAGGTCTGTTCGCCACTCCGTCACACCTGAGAACCCACACTGACAACGTGCACCAAGGCGCAATGCACCCCGGCCCGGAAGCACGTGTGTTTTTTCATGCCAGGCTCTTCCCAATAGCATTAGCGACCGAAACACTGTCTCTGCGATCTCCAGTCACAAGAATACACAGTAGTGCCGCTATGTGGTGCCGGGTCGCAGGCCCCCCACCCAAAAAAAAAAAAGTAAACAGTTGGTTGTAAGGCTCTAGCTCCCGCCCTGCCTAGCCACCTTAATCACCTCTAACATTATTATACAAAATTTCACAAAGTTTTCATAGTTAAACACACAATTTTTTTCTTGTCGTCTTTGTCGTTTTCTTGCCTAGGGACTTGAAGCATTTTCATAGATTTTATGTCGTAGTTCTAGGTGTAAGTTTATGTATTGTTTATTGTGTAGGTGGGGGTTAACTCAGGTGCCCTCCACTCCCTGCAGTCCGAAAGCTTGGACAAACCCGCTTTTTGCGTTCATTTCCCACCGCCCCGGCCCCCCCTTTCTTTATTTTACCTGCTTTTTCCGCCCTCCCCCCC
>BGNK01005151.1:14586-30550 GCA_003297005.1 Symbiodinium sp. clade A Y106 | reverse complement strand
CCCCCGCCCTGCGCCCTGCCCCCGCCTCTACCTGCCTGGCCGCCTCACAGTGCTGGTCAAGCCGAGGCGGGCGGCGTAGCGCTAAATTAATAAGAAACTCATACATAATGTTTTTAAACAACACTTTATCAGGGTATGATTTCTTGCAATAATCATAATGTAATCTTAAAATGTTTTCTTGGGTTGTCATATGATACATTATTTTCTATTGTGGATAATATCTAAAACCGCATCAAATTTTGGAAAAAACCTTACTCATATATTCGTAATCACTATTCGTAAACATATTTACATATTGACATTTTTTGTTTTTCGTTTCTACATCATCACCCGCAAAAAATATATCAATGTTGTCTCTGTCTTTTAATATGAAAAGCTGCTTTTCAAAAGTTGTTAGGCTTTCTTTCGGAAAAACGGTCAAAATCATAATCATCTTCTAAGCTGATGAGACGGCTACATTTCCTACAACAATTAAACGTCTGTATAATGTCTGCTATTGGTTCGGGTAATATTTTATTGAAGGTTTCCTTATTCTGTTGTGTTCGCATATGCCTACACTGTCGGCACTTGCTATAATCAAAGATGGTCATTTTCCCTACCATTCTAGGTCGTTTTTGTAAAGTAGACACTAGTATATTATACAGCTTAATTGTTCAAAATGTATTAGTCAGTGTCTCCATTCTCCCACTCCATCCCAACAATCGTTAATTCGTTCTTTTATTGGATAGAATATTTCTATTCGTTCATGGTGCTTCATATCTGTATTTTCAATCATATCTTTCAATACTTCGATAAATGTATAATAATTGGCTTGCATTACAAGGGAACCACCTCTATTATATATCTTCTCACCATTTGTTTGTATTAATTCTTCATTCAATATAGTTTCATATATTTTTTTCATCCATTCGTGGTTTGGTGTTCCATATTCATTGACTAGATTAAGCTAGTAAATAGCAAGTTCTTTACCATCACTTTCTCGCTATTCAATAAACGTTTTCGCTAACATTTTCACCACATAACTATATTCAAGGTAAGGGTTCTTTTTGACGAACTTCTTAACAATTTTCTTTGCCTTATCAGTGTCCATAACACTATATAATATATTAAAGGAATTTTGTTTAAGTATATTTACGTATTCATTAGCAATAGTCGTGTCTAAATATCGTTTAGGTAATCCTTCAGGAACATAATACTTATTGAGTTGCATATCGCGTTCAACACTTTTAACTTCATAAATCTTTTCACTCCACCTGCTCCTCGTTTCTTTCATGCTGGTATAATTGCCACCGCATTTTGTAAAGACTGTAACAGTGCCACCTTCTTTAATATTCGGATAATTTCTTAAATACTTTTCTTTCATTACTGAATTAGCTTTAGCGGTGACAAAATTTTCATCACGGTGAGCATCATTAGGTGTAAGCCCCGTTGTGCTGTGTATCATTTGTGTGTTGTATTTACCCAATACAAGTTTTAACATTATCGTCCAAGCTCCTTTATGAACAAGTGCCCTATCACATATCATTTTCTTTACGGTGCGAATAACACGGTCTGCCACACTCGCATGTGTGAGTGTCACATTATGGACGATACTTTCATCTTTCACATATTTTTGTAATATACTGTCATTAAGTGCTGCTTCATCGGCATTATAAACTGGTTCTTTAAGTTTTTAAAACCATTAAATTAAAAATTAACTACTTCCTTTTATTTGGTGGTGACTTTGAGCGAGAACGACTAGCCCCTCTTCTTAATAATCTTATAGCGTCATTGCTTCCGCTTGGTTGTTCTTCTGGGCTTGCGCTTCTACCTCTTGATGCTCCCCTCATAATTAATCCTTGTGTTTGTGTGAATACCACTTCATCATTAGGTGGTTCGCGCCAGCTACGCGATGCGAAGCGTTCGCATTCTGGTTCTTCATCTTCCTCTGGATTTAGTGAAATGAAAAATATCAATACCTGTTTGTATCGTTTGTCCTAGTGCTCTTCCAGTATGATATGCTGTGTTACCTCCTTTTCTTGCAACATTTGCAACATCATTTAAAAACTGTCTTTCTGGTGATGGTCTGTCATCGCCATCACGGCTTTGCCCTGATGAGGCATCTGCGTCATCACCATCTTCATCATCTTCATCATCTGTTCCAGATGGTGTTCCGTTTTGTCTTAAGATATATCTAAATGTCTGGGTCATTGTGTCCCTTCTATTTGTTAATAGAGTTTGGTAATCTTTCACCTGCCTATCATATATCCATTCAACACCTTCAATTTTTGGAAAATCAGCCTGTATCTTTTTATTAGCAGTTGCATCAACATCATAACCTTGCGTATTCAAACAAGTATTATATGTTCCCATTAAGAATAATTCATCATCATCTGTTTTCCGTCTCATCTTTTTCGGCACTTTTTCCTTTGTCCTTTGTAAAATGTAAATGTTTTCTCATATTAGTATTTTCGAAAAATTATGTTCCAAATGCTTTTATAATTAACAATTCACCACCTTTAACTGCTACTGCCTTCGCTACTGCTTCGCTCTTTCTTGCGCTCCTGTTGCTATTGCTTGTCCTATACCTGATGAAGAACTTGGTGATTGTTTCACCAATTTCTTTTTGATTTGCTTGAACTCCTTGACTTTTTGTTGTAATATAGGTCTACTAAAATCCGCATTCCATTCATCATTTTCCTTTAAACCTTCCATAGTTGCTACCATGAGTTGTTGCTTCTGTTCGTTCGTTGGTGTGTTGTTAAGAACATCTATCATGTTTTCGGTCATTAAGCCTCGAACATAAACCTGAAACAACAATAAGCCTTCATAGTTAATGCTACCATCATTCAGCCTTGCTGTGGGGTTGAACGTATTTATTCATGATACTCGTTTTTCTAGACCTGCTACATCATCTACATCATCAATAGGTGGTGGTGGTGGTAATGACGGTGGTTCTTGTTGTCTAATACCTTCTTCTTCGCTCGCCGTAGAGGGATCCACGATGCGATGGAGCGACGGATTCTTGTCCGTTGGTGCCTTGATGGCACGCTCTGTGGACTGTGGCCTCCTGAACTCTCCAGAATTGGATGCGTTCATAGAGACAACAAGCTTGAAGGGGAAACAAGTGGAAAAAGAAGAATTAGAATGGCAAGAAGGTCATCCATCAAAAGTGATGAAAAGCCGTTCTCAGCCTGCCTTTGTTTTCTCTTGACTGGCAGCCTCGCCCGAAGGGCAGGTCTGCCCACGTCGTGGGGATTGGTTCAATCGTAACATACAGTTGGAAAAGTAGAATATGAATTACAACACGAGTACAACTGTGCAAAAGTAATAGAAGCTTCAGGCAAAAGGGCTGAGCACGGTAGTTGGTTGTCCGCTACAAAAGGCAGAAAATGTAGGAGTTGGAGTACACTACATCAAGATGATGTACAGGTATGGGTTGGGCAGCTTGGCCATCATCCGTGACATAGAGGACTGTGCCTCTTTTCAACAAGGCCGTGCGGTATTGCCCCGAGGTAGTCGATCTACCCAGGTGGTAGATGATGCTATGAACGGTATAGGCAGTACGGTGCATGCTGTGGTCAGCACCGGTGTAGTGGGGGAAGGGAACCTCAAAAGGAGGGACTATGGATCCACCAAGCTTAAAACCTTCATTGCTGAATCGCGCTACCTGGAGCAAAGACATCGGCGGAGGCCTCTCAATAGCTGCAAATGATACAGCCTGGCCGCGTTGAGTTTGGTTAGCCCATTGGTTGACAACGTTTTGCAACGTTGTAGAGCATGCACTGCCGCCTGGATTCAGCTGGGCTGAAAGCGGTAGGGGCAACACGGTGCCAGCATCAAGGACCTCAGATGGTAACCCAGGCGCTAAGGATGGGGGCCTAGCCTCCCCCGCTGCATGAAAGGCTGCATTTTTGAGGTTGCAGCATATGCTTTGCAAAAGGCTCGGCCACATCCTGCTGTCCCCTGGCTCGCCAGGGGCGCGCGGCTTGTTTCCATGAGGCAATTTGCCACAGATGGCACATCCTGCCTCGACAAGTTAACACTTTCTGTAGTGCTGTGCTTGTTGGAAGGAGGCAAGCGGCGGAGCAATGGCCAATCCAGCCTGCACAAAACGTCCATAGTAGTGCAAGTAATGAGGCGTTTGCATAGCAAAAGCTCTGATTATTACCCAGTTTGATGGATTTAACCGCCGCCTCGTCCATCACAGCCGGCGAGCTGCTTCCTCTATGGCCTTTCCAGAGGGCCTCTGCCCAGCTTGCATGGCCGAACGCTGCCCCCGATGAGGTGCAGCACCGAATTGAAAGCGAGGCGCCCGAATGCTGAATAGGTGTGCTGAAATTCCAGGCACCGGTTGTGGATCTCGAGGGTGAATGGCACTACCTCCGAGGTCATCTCGCTTGTCAGCTTTCTTAGGGCATGGAAGCGGAGGATAACTCGTGGGAATACCAGGTGCTTGATGATCATGGCGATGTGCTCTTTCGCCTGGGAGATCGTCAGATGCTCCTGCTGGGTCTTCTCGTGGAACTTGCGTTCCTGGTTCCAGCGCATGTAGAAGAAGCATCCCTTCTCCATGATGCCCAGGCGTCTAATACCTGTTGATGATGATGATGATGATGGTTGATTTTGTGGTGTAAGTGTAAAACCTCCCTCAGCCATTGCTATTTGTTCATCAATATGTGTAGGTGTGCAAATGTCAGTATTGTCTGGTCTTCTCGCTGGTAATAATCCGGATATAAAGGTTGAAGCATTCTCTCTAAGCCTTTGACCAAAACTTTGTGATGTTTGTTGTTGTCTTTCGCTCATTGCTTGTTCTCTCATTATCCTTTCCTCTTCTAAATGCTGTTTGTCTCATTACTATATCTTCGACTTCATCTACCGTCATCTCTCTCGCTCTCACTAATGCTGGTGTTGAAGGACTTGGTGAATTATGATGATGCATATTTAAATGATGTCTTCGCCCCTGTCTTCTACTAATATTATCTCTCATCCGTCTATTTTTGGCTCCCGCATGGCTTGTCTCGAGGACCGCTTCGCAGGTTACAAGTGGGCTGCTAGCAGACTGCCCTCTTAACAGTTTCCGACAGTCTGAAAAGGACGGGCTTTGCGCGGTTTCCAGCCTTCGCATCACACAGCGAACACAACTTACGAGCCAATCAGTATCGCTGGAGACCGGCTGCCTCTTGCAGTGTCAAGGTTTTCCTAGCAAGACTACGTCACTACGCAGCAAGCTTTACTACTATATGAGCCCTGTTGCTCCCCCAGCTCGGACCTCCCGAAAACAATCGAACACAAGTTAAGGCCATGTACTACGATCCAAGCTCGGGTGACTGCTACACCCTTTGTTTGTACAACTGCCTCACTCAGCAGCAACTCAAGGACGAGCAGCACTGACGTCGGTTCAGAAGCTAGCCAAGAGGCGACTCAAGCCCCATTGGTCTGTGCAGCTTGCCTCCAATCCCCCATCGTAAAGGCAGTCATCAGCCCAGCAGAAGAACGTGCATGTTCGTCGGACCTAAGCCAAGTCGGCATCACTTCCGCTGCCGCAGAGAAGCCTGCCCTCAATATGGTGGTCGTAGGCCAGGAGGCGACTAACCAAGGGAGCGTGTGTTGTGCAGCTGGTTCCCAACTTCCCCTCGCACAGGCAGTCATTTGCTCGTCACTCGCAGTTGCTATCAAAAGAAGGCCACCCGCACTTGTGAGGTGAGGCGCGTCTTGAGTTCATCATTCGAGGGACAACACCTGCAGAACGAGCCGTTGTCCTCCGTGCGCCCACTGGCCAGAGTCAATATCCACTGTCCGGGTCGCTTTGCCAGCGTTGTCAGCAGAAGATCATGGTCCCTGTGTGTCCAGAGACAGAAAATCGCAGCACCTTAGCCCTTGCAGAGAAAGTCGACATCAGCTGCAGTGCGTCGACACTTGGCACATGCCGCTGCAGGCCAGAGAAGGTCGAGTAAGCACAACGCAGGGCTTGGCAACCATGGCATCGGCGTCTGTCGCGGGTTGCTCGTCACTCGCATTAAGGTCAACACCACCGTTGCTGCCAAAAGAAGGCCACCCTCACTTGTGAGGTGAGGCGCGTCTTGAGTTCACCATTCGAGGGACCACACCTGCAGAACGAGCCGTTGTCCTCCGTGCGCCCACTGGCCAGAGTCGATATCCACTGTCCGGGTCGCTTTGCCAGCGTTGTCTGCAGAAGATCATGGTCCCTGTGTGTCCAGAGAAAGAAAATCGCAGCACTTCAGCCCTTGCAGAGAAAGTCGACATCAGCTGCCGTGCATCGGCACTTGGCACATGCCGCTGCAGGCCAGAGAAGGTCGAGCAAAGCACAACGCAGGGCTTGGCAACCATGGCATCGGCGTCTGTCGCGGGTTAGTGGTTTGTTTACACAGGAACAAGGACAAGGGGATGGAAGGCAAGCTGAAGACATCAGATGGACTAAAGGGGGGGGGGTGGTCAGTGCGAGTGAACAGACAGCGAGCGACGTGCGGGCAGTACAAGCAGAAAGGGAGAAGGCAGTGTAAGCAAGGCAGGGCAATAGCAGTGAAATGTGCAGTGCAAAGTAACAGACAAGAAAGTGCAGGCAAGGTGTGGCAGTGCAAGTGAAACAGGTCAAGGCAAGTGTGGCAGTGCAGGTGAAACAGGTTAAGGCAAGGAAGACAGCGCAGGAAGTGAAAGCGGTAGCGCAGTGCAGTCGTGTGTCGCACACGATGTGGCAGCGTTTAGCAGTCCGCTAAGGCAAACGACTTGCAGTGAGGGCACGAGCCAAGGAACCTGAATGCCGACCAAGCCACGAGTCAAAAGACTTGCAGTAAGGGCGCTACCCAAGGAGCTTGAATGCATGCCAAGCGGCAGGCACAACCAAGGAACTTGAATGCAGACCAAGCGACGAGCCAAGAGACAGTTTGACAGGGTTGTTTTTTTTCTGTCCTCTGAAGTTTCTTGACTTAGTCATGGATGACGATGACGTCATGGCCATCCTTTTGTTCTGCAGGCATAAAGGCTTCTTGCATTGTGAGCTGGCGGAGCCTTGGTGGTTCCCCAGTGGGTGTGCTCCCGTGGGTTGAAAGTTCGTAGGCAGCTTGAACCCTAAGTCGAGAAGTTCATCTCGGATCCACCACGGCACAGTACTCGCATGCAGTGTAGAAACGCTACAAGGATCATCCTATCCTGGGGTGTGCTTGTGGTGACATGTCCTGCATGCAACAGTCGGCGCGAGTCAAAAATGACGGGGCTGTGTAGGGAGTGGACGGTGCCTGTAAGGACTTCGCCTGCATGTTCCTTAGGTACGTCTCCAACCTTATCTTGAACCCACAAACCCTCACCGGAACCTTCGTTGCTGAGCGCCACAAGTGCTGCTCCCGTCGGCCCATTCTGTAGATCCCTGTGAACTTTAGAGTAGCACCCTTGACGAATGACATACGAGGTAAAGACATGTTGGGGGCACACAGAGGCGATGAATTTAGTGACTATCATGACAAACAGGGGAAATCTACAGGTGTGTGTCACACAGGCATTTCGGGACCTGGGCGAGGCTCCTGCAAGAACATAAGAGCCAAAGGCCGAAGTCTTGAGCTCCCTGGGGTGCAGCATGCCGAAAAGCCGCAGGAGGTCCTGTTTGCACGGCGGCTCCTCGCGCCTGAGGAGGCACAATGCCGCCTTTTCCACACGACGTGTCAAGGGACATTGGGGAAGCTCTCGCCTTAGCAGGCGAACTGGTTCCCAGGTCCTGTCCTTAGGCGTGACGTCTCCAGGAGGAGTCGGCTCGTCTTCCTCAGAACTAGTGTCTACAGATATCGCTTCCTTACCGATGCATCCCTGTGTGAGTAGGTTCGGCTTATGTGGCAGCGCTAACGGAGTAGCGAGATCCACGACCTCAGCAGGGCACGGCAGAAGCTTGGCAAACATGTGATACGTGCGACGACCCGAGGCCTGTGTTTGCAGGGCTGGCCACTATCTACTTCGCTTCTCTCAGAGCCTAAGTCAATGGACAGCGAGTTCCTGCGTGGGCTCATCGACTGCATAACCAAGCTGAACACACCGTGCATCGCGGCAACAGACTGTGCAGCATAGAGCAAGCAGTGCTCCAAAATGTACAGAGGCGCCAGGAGGCAGTGCAAAGACGAGTGTTGTCGGATGCCAGGAGGCATCAAAAGAAATTGCTGCTCCAAGTCGGGGTCGGATCCATCATGAGGTTTCATAAGCTGATAACAAATGACTAAAGAAAGAGTTCACAATTCAGTTGGATCCGTCCCCAGTGTGGCCAGCCATCATGCGAAGGATCTGCTGCGGGTTTCCCAGCATCACTGCAGCTGTGGGTCCACTGCCTCCCCATCCTCCACCATGTCCGCTGTTCCCTGCAGGCGTGATGTTGAGCAAGTCCGGGGCGTGCTGGGGGCGGCACTGAGTCACTGAGTGGCTCGACGCTGCTGGGACATGTACTGGAACATGCGGCGGAGGCGGCGTGGGCGCGCTGACCAAAGTCTTAAGCGACTCCAGGTGGCCCTCCAGAGCGTCCATAGCCGACTTGATGTCCTTGAGCGACTCTTGGGTTTCCCCAACGGCTTCCAGGAGCTCCGTCTCCGAGGGCGAGGGGCCTGAAACCCTGGCTGCTGCCAGGGTTTTTTCTGCTACTTCCAACGTTCTCTCCGTTGTTTCCTTGGTCTCTGTGATCATCGAGGCACTGGTACGGGTCATAGCGCTCAGGCCTGCGAACCCGTTGTGGACCTTGGTGCTCATCTGGGAGATTCCTGCAAAATGTCCATGCGGCGTTTGCCAGACTCCGTGACGTGCTCTTTCAAGTGGGAGCGGTGGTCACGGAGGGAGGTGTAAGTCGTCTCCAGCTCTCGTTTGAGCCCACGGAGCTGTTCCTGGGTGCCTTCCGTCGCCACCTCGGTGGCTGCATGTCGGCGACCCGAGACCTCGGCGAGCTCCTGCAGGTCTTTGGCCAGCTTGTCTGCCGTCTTGGCAGCAGTCTTGTGCAGCTCGATGGACTGGTCGACGGTGGCCTGAAATCTGCCAACCTTATCAGCAAGCTGCACCGAGGCATCAGTCTTGTGCAGTTCGAGGGAGCGATCAACTGCCGTTTGGAGCTTGTCGAGCTTCGCCATGAGTTGCCCGTTCGCTTCGCTCCTGCCGCTTTGCACATCCAACAGCTCATTGAGGCTCTTGACAATTTCGCGCTGCGTGGCGCGAATTGGTTCCAGTTGCTGGCCGACCCACTGCTTGATGTTGCCGTCCTGGGCACCTTCATGCGTCGTCGAGGCGGGAGGAGAAACGGTTTCCCCGGCGCCAGTCGACGTAGGAGTCTGCTCAGATGCGGGCTTGGGTTCATCAGGGGTGACCCCAGCCTCCGCAGCCTTGGCAGCAGTAGTCGTGTCCTCGGTGCCCCGCGAGGATCTTCAGGGGCTGCCTGCACTGTGGACGACGTTGTGGTGAGCTCGTTGGACATGAGGTCTGGCGCCAGTGAGTCGATGGGTTCGCGTAGTCCAGGCGGCGGAGGCACCATCACCCATTGGCCGCTCGGTGAGGCGGAGCTGCTCGGCGGCATGGAGCTCCGCATGGGCTCCCGGGACGCCTTCTGCAGCAGCCAAAACACTGCCAGACCCAACAGGCCCACAAGTAGTCCTGCAGCAAAGGCGGCACCGAAGACGGGCAAGGAGGTCATGACCATTCCACCAGCTCAAGGAGTGCACGGCACGGGGATGTTGCTGAACGGGGTTCGCGCAAAAAGCCTTTAACAGTTCCATAGCATCACCACCATCTGCATATGTTCTATACTTGAATGAAGTAGGTTGGGTCTATGCAGTTCATTCATTAATCTATCAAGTTCAAGTTGATAGTTTTGTCTTGTGTTGCTCTGTAACAGTTCATTGCGTTTTAATGTACTTCCCGCTTGTGTTTCTCCTCATTTCATATGATGTCTCAAATGGTCTAAATATCTTTCTTTACAAACTGCAATGTTATTTTCACGGTAGTTTTTAACACTTCCTTTTATGGTGTCTTGATTATCGGTGTAGTGTTTTTGATTGTAGATTTCTTTTCTACTATCAATAAAAAAGGACGAAATTTTGAGCAAACAGAAGGAAAAGGTTTATTGTTCTAATTGTAACTGCCACGTTACTAAATGCGGTTTGTCAAGACATACATAAACTAAAAACATCAACAACATACTGAAGAACAGAAAGGAAAGGGACAAACAAACTTATAAATGGTTATGCATTCGTAATAATAATATACAATATTATCAGAAATGTAGACAAGCCACCACAGAAACCTACACAATATTGTTGATAGGTGTCACGAGTGGGGTTTTTCGAACTCGAATCTTTGAGAGTTTGAACGCATTACATGTTGGACGAGGTTCGAGAGTTTGAAAGCTCGAAAAGTTTGGAGAATGAAAAGTTTGAAGATTGAAACTTTGAGAGTTTCGAGTTTGAAAGTGGGCGCGAGTTTGGAGTTTGAAAGTTTGAAGAGGAATCCAGCCTGGAAGTTTGAAGCTCGCGGCAACGCGCGTTGCGCGAAGGAGCAAGGCGAAGGACCGCTGGAGACGCGTAGGGGTTCATAGAGCAGCCCGCAGGCTCGAGTTCGAAAGTTTGAGAGCTTGGAGTTTGAAACTTTGAACTGCAACTTTGAAACCCAGGAAGTTTGAAAGCTTGAAAGTCGAAGATTGAAAGTTCGACAGTTTCAAACTTTGGGGGGTTGAAGGTTTGAACTGTTCAACCTTCGAAAGTTTGAAGGTTTGAGAGACGCGGGGTTCGAATGTTTGAGATGTTCAAAGTTTGAGAGTTTGGGAGTTTGAAGGTTTGTAAGTTGAAAGAGTTTGAAGACTGGATGCATTGAAAGTTTGAGTTTGAAACCATGTTGACGTCCTCATTTTAGGGCCTGGACTCGGTAACGCCAACATGCACACGCCGATACTCGTACCAAATCGTACACCCTGTCATGTGCTCACAACATACACACACCGATGCCCGTAACAAATCGCGCCCCCTGTGTGATCTCACAACAAACACATGCCGATGCCAGCAACAAATCGTACCCGCCGTGATGTGTGATCTCGCAACATACACAGGTCGATGCCAGTAACAAATCGTGCCCCCTGTGATGTGTGATCTGGATCTGACATCATACACACGACGATGCCCGTAATAAACCGTACCCCCTGTCCTGCGTGATCTCCCAATAGACACGCGCCGATGCACGAAACAAACTACGCCTACGACTACTATTACTACTTCTACTACTACTACTACTACCACTACTACTACTACTACTACTACTACTGCCTGCTGAGCCGGTGTGCTTAAGATATATGGCGAACCGGTATGATGTTCGGAACCGCCAAATGAGGGAGCGTGTCTAAGATATATGTGATGAACCGAAATCACCAAATGAGGGGGCGTGCTTGAGATATNGCCAAATGAGGGAGCGTGTCTAAGATATATGTGATGAACCGAAATCACCAAATGAGGGGGCGTGCTTGAGATATACGGTGAACCGGAATCGCCAAAAGAGAAGGCGTGTTTAAGATACAAAATTGACCGAAAGCACCCAAAGGAGGGGGCGTGCTTGAGATATACGGTGAACCGGAATCGCCAAAAGAGAAGGCGTGTTTAAGATATATAATGAACCGAACGCACCAAATGAGGAAGCGTAATACGATGAACCGAAAACGCTAAATGAGGGGGTGTGTTTAAGATCGCCAACTGAGGGGGTGTGTTTAAATTTAAGATATACGATGTGCCGGAATCGCCAACTGGGTTTTCGGTTCGCTGGGTGCGCGAGCGAGTCAGTCAGTCAGTCAGTCGGTCAGTCGGTCAGCCAACCGAGCAGTCAGTCAGTCAGTCAGTCAGTCAGTCAGTCGGTCAGCCAACCGAGCGGTCAGTCAGTCAGTCAACCGAGCGGTCAGGCAGTCAGCCAGTCGGTCCTTCAGCGGAAGCGGTGAGTCAGTCAGCCAGCCAGTCCGTCTGCCAACCGAGCCGTCAATCAGTCTGTCTGTCCGTCATTAGTCTGTCAGTTCGTGAATCTCTAGTCAGTCGGGCAGTTGATCTGGCGTTACAGCTGCAAACCAGTGAGTATGGTGTACCGGAATCGCCAAATGAGGGGGCGTGTTTGAGATATATGATGAATCGGAAACGCCAAAAGAGAAGGCGTGTTTAAGATGTATGGTGAACCGGAATCGCCGCCAAAAGAGGGGGCGTGTTTAAGATATATGATTTTCAAAGCCCGTCCTAGCGGCCCAACCCCCCTCCCCCGGCTTTATGTCTCTTTATGTTTGGGCCGCGCAAGCTAAGATTTGTTGTGAACGGTTTTCGCCGAATGTGGGGGCGTGTTAAAGACAGAAATGATGAACCGAAATTACCAAACAAGGGGCGCGTGCTTCAGATATATGGTGAACCGGAATCGCCAAATGAGGGGGTTGTTTAACACGTATCATGAACCGTTATCGCCAAATGATGGGGCATGTTTAACATGTATGTTGAACCGGTATCGCCAAGTCTCTGGGGTTGGGCACTCCAAGGAGCGGGGTTGGACACTCCAGTGAGTCTCACGGTAGTCTCCGGGGTTGGGCACGAGCATAAGCTAGTGCAATGCCGCTTGTGCCATTTGCCACCACATGCTTGGCCTTTAAAACTTTCAAACTTTTCAAACTCAAACTTTGAAACTTTCAATCTCTCAAACTTTCGAGCTCGAAACTCGCCGGACTTTCGAACTTTCAATCTCGACTCGTTTCAAACCTTCAAACTTTGCAAACTTTCAATCTTTCGAACTCTCAAACTCGCGAAGTTTCATCCTTTTCTAACTTTCGATCGCTGAAACTGTCAAACCTTCGAACTTGAAACCTTTCGAAGTTTGAAACCTTCGAACTCTCAAACTCGCGACCACAGCTACTAGCCGCAGAGCGAATCTGAAGCCAACCTTTCAAACTCCGAACTTGCAAACTTTCGAACTGTCAAACTTTCAATCGAACATTCGAACTTTCGAACTTTGAAACCGTCGAACCTTCGAATTTGCAAACTTTCAAAGTCTCAAACTCTCAAACTTCGAAGGCCGATCGAACTCGGCCGCGGCAAAAGTTTGAAGTTTGAGTTTGAAGCAGCCAGTCAAGCTCGAAAGTTCGAGAGTTAGAGAGATTGAAAGTTGGAAAGTTTCGAGTTTGAAAAGTTCGAAGTTTGACGCCGGCTAACTTGTGCATACCAAGGTGCACAAACTTTCAAACTCCAGCACTTTTGGAACCTTCAAACCTTCAAAGTTTGAAACTGTTGAACTTCAAGCTCCAAAAATTCAAACTTTCAAACCTTCGAGTTCGAACGACCTCGCTCGGGACACCATTCATAAACTATACATAAACTTGCTCGCCCCCCCCCCAAGATCTACGCTTTCGTGGTTAATGGGGCATGGGGCGCACGAAACACTGTAATGCTCAAAAAATTCCAAAATTTCCAACTCTGAAACTCGCGAAACACTGTAATGCTCAAAAAATTCCAAAAATTCCAAAATTCTGGCATCTATAACCAGCCCCGGGGCAAATTCCTTAAAAGTTTGGAATTTTTTTGAGCATTACAGTGTTTCGTGAGTTTCAGGGCTTGGAAAAGTTGATTTTTTTGAGCATTACAGTGTTTTGTGAGGTTTAAGCCACGAAACACTGCTATGCTCAAGTTTTGTGTGNTTTCAGGGCTTGGAAAAGTTGATTTTTTTGAGCATTACAGTGTTTTGTGAGGTTTAAGCCACGAAACACTGCTATGCTCAAGTTTTGTGTGCCTTCAGGCTGTGAAAAGTTGGTTTTTTGAGCATTACAGTGTTTTGTGAGGTTCAGGCCACGAAACACTGTAATGCTCAAAAAATTCCCAAATTTCCAAATCTGAAACTCACGAAACACTGTAATGCTCCAAAAATTCCAAAAACTCCAAAATTCTGGCATCTATGGCCAGGCCGGGGGCAGATTCCTTAAAATTTTGGAATTTTTTGAGCATCACAGTGTTTCGTGAGTTTCACGGCTTGGAAAAGTTGATTTTTTTTGAGCATTACAGTGTTTTGTGAGGTTTAAGCCACGAAACACTGCTATGCTCAAGTTTTGCGAGCTTTGAGGCTGCGAAAAGTTAGTTTTTTTGAGCATTACAGTTTTTTGTGAGGTTCAGGCCACGAAACACTGTAAGGCTCAAAAAAATCAATCTTTCACCGTCTCAAACACTGTAATGCTCAAAAAATTCCAAACTTTTAAAGAATTTGCCTCCGGCCTGGCCATAAATGCCAGAATTTTGGAATTTTTGGAATTTTTTGAGCATTGCAGTGTTTCGTGAGTTTCAGGGTTGGCAATATTGGAAATTTTTGAGCATTACAGTGTTTTGGAAGGTTTAGGCCACGAAACACTGCTATGCTCAGGTTTCGTGAGCCTTGAAGCTGTGAAAAGTTGCTTTTTTTGAGCATTACAGTGTTTGGTGAGGTTCAGTGCACGAAACATTGTAATGTTCAAAAAAAATCAACTTTTCACAGCCTCAAAGCTCACGAAACACTGTAATGCTCAAAAAATTCCAAACTTTTAAAGAATTTGCCTCCGGCCTGGCCATAGATGCCAGAATTTTGGAATTTTTGGAATTTTTTGAGCATTACAGTGTTTCGTGANACACTGTAATGCTCAAAAAATTCCAAACTTTTAAAGAATTTGCCTCCGGCCTGGCCATAGATGCCAGAATTTTGGAATTTTTGGAATTTTTTGAGCATTACAGTGTTTCGTGAGTTTCAAGGTTGGAAAGTTTGGAATTTTTTGAGCATTACAGTTTTTCGTGATGTCCAGGACAGGGTATGCTGTATTTCAACAGAACAGTGAGCTCTCAACCGCTTTCAAGGACTAGATTTGCTATTTTATGCGTCTTCCGGAACAGCAAAGGTTTTCATTACTCTTTGCTTGATAAGTATGAACAAGGCCCACCTCAGTTGTTACATATTTTATTTCATGTATGTTTAGGAGGCACGTAGATCTATGGCTATGGCACCAACAGCACGGGCTCTGGGGGGGTTTCGGCAAGCTGCACAGCCTACAGATCCAACACCGTACTAATGAATGCCGTTGAAGTGCTGGAGCAGCGCAAGCCTATCTAGAACTTCTTTCATTTCATATTGAAGACTGTAGGAAACTGCTTGCATTTTTCTACCATCAGAAACAATGGAGACTTCCGCCTATGCTGTTNAGAAGATACCGATCGCCATGTCTATGGCTGTTTCTCTAATAGCTGTCATAGAACGTAACGCAAAAAAGTAGCTCTCATCAATCTTCAAGCGACACTCCCTAGATGTGATCAGCAGAGAATTAAAAGCTTGTTTACTGGTATCATTTATTGAACGGGCAAGAGGCATGAGACTTCTATCGGTTTTTATTGAAGCCACCTGCTTCATGCATATCCTGACAAAGCGATACCGGTCATTCTGTCGATGACTATGGTGTAGACGCTTTCATAGTNCTCTTCAGTCTTCAAAGAATAGAGGTTCCATCGTAGAGTTTTCTTCTGGAACAGCAGGAGTTTTATTTCTCTTGCTTGATAGGTATGAGGATGGCCCTATTAGTCTTCGTTTACTTCGTCTTGTATCCTCAAACTTTATAGCGATTGCTACGCACATGGCTGCTTTTAATATCTGTCATAGATCGTATCACAATATAAAGAGGAGTTTTCTTCCATCAAGTGCCATTTTACTCTGTTTTACTTACAAGGATAAGGAGCCCCTGCCTTCTGATTGATACGTATCANTTTTCTTCCATCAAGTGCCATTTTACTCTGTTTTACTTACAAGGATAAGGAGCCCCTGCCTTCTGATTGATACGTATCAATACAGCCAGTGGTATTTAGTCCTGCTTCATGTTTGGAAGATGGCAAAAGCTCTCTTACTTCTTGCTGCCGAAGTGCCTTCTTGTGCGCCCCCATATGCAACTGAAATTTTCAACTCCAAAGGAGCTTTCCCATTTCTCATGAGGCAAAGAACAGCTGTT